>CAUYON010162016.1:0-13935 GCA_963573935.1 Arctocebus calabarensis | reverse complement strand
CTTTTTTTTGTACAGACAGAGTCTCACTTTATGGCCCTTGATAGAGTGCCGTGGCGTCACACAGCTCACAGCAACCTCCAACTCCTGGGCTTAGGCGATTCTCTTGCCTCAGCCTCCTGAGTAGCTGGGACTACAGGCGCCACCACAATGCCCCGCTACTTTTTTGTTTCAGTTTGGCTGGGGCCGGGTTTGAACCCACTACCCTTGGTATATGGGGCTGGCGCCCTAACCCATTGAGCCACAGGCACCACCCAATTTGAAATATTTTTAGAAATCTTCTGAAACTTTCTTACATAACATTAGTGTGAATATGTTCCCTAAGTCTTTGAGCTTAACTGTAGTAGTTAGTCTTACTAGTTTGGTATTTAGGTACTATACATAAGCTTTTTCTAAAATTATTTCTAAAACTAAGAAATCATTTAATTTGTCAATCCTCCTCAAATGCTCTAAATTCAGTTAACTCTGTCACTTATTTGGAATAATAATACTACCTTTGGGGGAAAGAACATTTTCCTGAAATAACCTTACTCATTTTGTTTTTAAATTCTTATAGTCACATGTCAGAACTATAAAGAAGGCAAATAAATATATTTACTACAGACAATATTTTTTCTAAGTATGTAGGTTGCACAGTGGCAAGTGTTAGATGCTGTAAAAATACTGCAATAAATTTTTTTTTTTTTTTGGCCAGGGCTGGGTTTGAATTTGCCACCTTTGGCATATGGGGCCAGCACCCTACTCTGAGGTGCTGAGCTACAGGCGCCGCCCCCTGCAATGAGTTTTTGAGGTCATGAAGTAGTAAATAGATACTCATGGCTTGTTGAAAATTTTCCAATGTCAACATAATATATAATTCAACAAGTGCTTATTTCAAGTAACTTAGGTAGAAATGAAGACCATATAGACTGGAAACCTGTGTTGTTTGAGGCAAAAAAGAGTCTCTAAAGATGGTAGAGATGATAGCATTGAGGATGCTTGAGAATTTGATAATATCCTTTCTAAAAATTCCAATTCTGAAAGTTGAGTGTCCCCCTAAGTGTTTTTGTTTTCTCCTCTTTGAGAAAATGGAAGATAGTCTTATATTCTAGTTTGTCTTATTTTTGAACATTGACCATATTTCATTTTCTTTCTCTGTTTGCCTTTGTTACTGCGCTGACCAGCGTCTAGTTTTAGTTCACCTTCCCATTCCTGTCTCTGCATTTGGCTCATAACTGGTTCCAGTGAAATTTTATGAGTTCAGCCAAGATTTATACTTTATTTCATATCTCCCAGTATTTAAGGATAATTTAAGCCCAGTATTTAAGGCTTATTTAATTCTACTTGGGATAGTTACTCCATTTCTATTGCATAGATTTTGGAAACAAATCATCTTTGAACATTTTTCTAAAAGCAAAGGTTATACAGTTTTTTCTTCCAAAAAGGCATTTAAGAAATAAGTATAAGCTAAATTTGAAAAGTAAAAATGGTTACTTAAAAAGTTTTATTCACTCATGAAGGGATGGGAAATGAAGTTGCTTATTTCTGTATTTTTTTTAATCTGTATCTAAAATGTTATTAATACTTATGTATATATGCCATAGTGACTTTTCTTAGGTGTTACTGCAGTTTAAGAATATGTATATGGAAGAAAAGTTTGTCTAGAAATGGCAGTTTTTGAATTATGCATTAATATTTATTGTGAATTTTTTAAGACAATGAAGTGGTAATAATTATTAGGCATTGCATGTAAAATATTCTGTCCATCTTTTGAATTAGAAACGTCTAAAAGCAGCAGAAGCTGAGAGTAAACTGAAACAAGTATATATCCCAACTTAGTAAGTAACTGAAATCTTTAAAACTGTTTGTCATAGTCTTAATTCTGTTATTTACAAACATCTTTTTTTGTTTGTTTGTTTCAGACAAATTTGAATTTCTTTCTCTTTCTTCCTCTGCAAAGCACAAGACTTGCTTTCTATTGTACCAGTGCAATGATTTTTTTTTTAAGAAAGGAAAAGGGGGCCAGGCATTGTGTAATCCTAGCACTTTGGGAGGCTGAGGCAGGATTGCTTGGGGCCAGGAGGTCCTGGGCAAGAGTAAGACACCATCTTTACAAAAAAATAGAAAAAAATATCCGGGTATTATGGCAGGTGCCTATAGTCTTAGCTACTCAGGAGTCTGAGACAGGAGGATGGCTTGAGCCCAGGAGTTTGAGGTTACAGTGAACTATTGTGACCCTAGTGTATTCTACCCAGGGGAACAGAGTGCTGTCTCAAAAAATAAATATCTAAAAGAAATCAAAAGGGGCTAGTACAAGAAACCTCAAATAGACCAACATAAGGACTAGAAGAAAAATGCTGTGTTCTATACTTCTATCAAAGCTACAGGGAAAGTGTCAGAAAACTAACATATGAAACTTCATTACAGCGAATGTGTTTCAGAAAGCTATAGCAACTTTTGAAACATCTACCTTAAATGAATAGAATCAGTTTTGTTTAGGTAATACATATTGCCCTTTTGCAATTTGTTGTTTTTTTGGCTGAGGATTCTATATTATTTTCTTTGTTCTGATGGTAATTAGAACTGTACTTTGTAAGTGATAAAGGAGAGATTAATTACAGTTGTTTCAGGTGTCTAACATTCTGTCGTTATTATCCTTTGGATTTAGAAATCATTGTCGGCTCGGCACCTGTGGCTCAATGGGCTAAGGCGTCAGCCATGTACACCTGAGCTGGCGGGTTCGAATCCAGCCTGGGCCCGCCAAACAACAATGGTGGCTGCAACCTAAAAATGTGGCAGGCGCCTGTAGTCCCAGCTATTTGGGAGGCAGAGGCAGGAGACTCGCTTGAACCCAGGAATTGGAGGTTGCTGTGAGCTGTGATGCCACAGCACTCTATCCAGGGTGACAGCTTGAGGCTCTGTCTCAAAAAAAAAAAAAAAAAAAGAAAGAAAGTAATCATTGTCATGTCAAAGTGAATGTCACTTTTCCATTTGTTAGAAATGAATTATACCCATTTGCTAAAATCTTCAGGGTTTAATCCTTCTTTTATTCAGGAAAAATTATTTTACTGAACTTCATATATAGTGCTACCCTAGATTCTTTTGGGACTAAAATGAAATTTATTATAGAAGTCAATATGCTGCTCTAAGATTTTCTACTCTTTGAGCTAAGTACAGTTGTTTTATACCTAACCTTCTCTTTACAGAATTTTGATATTTTACATAACATGTGTTTATATATATATAAACACACACATATATATGTATATATATGTATGTGTATATATATGTATATAACCTCATGGATATAGGAGATCTTTCTTATTAATGTTTTACCTTAAAGCAAACAAGTCTGGTTCAAGAAAACGTAATTTATAAGGTTCATGATTTTTATGTAGTGCTATAGTATCCCTTCTACAGAAAGGTTTCTAGTTCTTTTGAATTAAAATCACATGTTTTTACTTTACTAATTTATAAGCGAGCCACTCCCAAAAGAAAATACTGTTGCAACTCATGTTGCAAGGATACCAGCTTTCTTGCACTTTACAGTGCTACCTCCTTGAAAAAAAAAACGTGCATTTAACCAGTTTTAACCAAGTAACTTAGATAATTGTTTTTCTTCAGTCTTATGTTGACTTTGGGATCTTGATCTAAGTAAACTATGGGCTGCAGGTGAAATCTGACCTACCACCTGTTTTATAAAAAAGTTTTGTTTTTTTTTTGAGACAGAGCCTCAAGCTGTCACTCTGAGTAGAGTGCTGTGGCATCACAGCTCACAGCAACCTCCAATTCCTGGGCTCAAGCGAGTCTCCTGCCTCTGCCTCCCAAGTAGCTGGGACTACAGGGGCCCACCACAACACCCGGCCATTTTTTGGTTGCAGCCGTCGTTGTTGTTTGGCGGGCCCTGGGGCTCAGGTGTACGTGGCTGGCACCTTAGCCCGTTGAGCCACAGGCGCCGAGCCTATAAAACAGTTTTATTGGAACACAGATATGCTGGGGGGTTTTTTCCACTTTGTTTTATTTCATTTCATGATAATTTCGCTCTGTGCGTTGGTGTGATCATAGCTCACACCAACCTCAAACTCCTAGGCTCCAGCAGTCCTGCCTCTGCCTCCTGTGTAGTTGGGACTACAGGCACCCGGCATGATACCTGGCTAATTTTTCTATTTTAATAGAGACTGAGTCTCGACTCTTCCCCAGCCTGGTCTCTAACTCTTGAGCTTAAGCAATCCACCTGTCTCAGCCTCCCAAAGTGCTAGGATTACAGGCATGAGCCAACATGCCCAACCTCATTTGTTTATGTATTACCTAAGCCTGCTTTCATGCTACAATGCTACAATGTAGAGTTCAGTGGTTGGGGTAAGGATTGTGTTACCTGCAAATCTTAAAACATTTTCTGTAATCTGTCCTCTACAAAAAAAAAATTTTCCAACCCCTAATCTAACTGAATGATTTTTGGAGAGCAAGACAATTTCTAAGAAGAGTGCTTTTAAGAAAGTAATTGTGTATATAGATAGAAGATAACATAGCTGAATTACTGAGTTAGATAAGAAACTATCTTTTGAAGAATTTCCAAACTAACTCTAAATAAAATGTTTTAATAAATAATTGATCCAGAATTATTTTTGCTGATGTTTTCTGAGTCCATCAGCCTCTTATAATCAAAGTACTCTTTAGTACTGAAGGCGGAGAGATTTAGACACTAGGAGGCTGTACTCTGGAGCTTACGTTCTAGTGTGAGTGAGACAGATGGGAAACAGCCATAAGTCATGCAGTGTGGTTAGTACTTTGATGGAGAAGAATTAGCTTTTGTGAAAGTTTATACTGGGAGTAGAGATTCAGTTGACAGCATCAGAATAAATTTCTTGAGAAAATGAGTTTGAGTGCATGTTGTAGGAAGAGGAATTAACCAGGTAAACATCATCTTCCAGGCTAGTGGGATCCTGAGATGGGAAAGCTGGAACGTAGTTGAGGAGCAAAGAAGGGTAGCGTGGCTGGTGTGAAAAGCGAGTGTGGGCATGAGCCATGAGAAGCTGGTGCTGCTGTGTAGACTAGAGCCAAGCATTTGTCCATCTGATGAATAGTTGAATGGATTTTAAATAAAGAAGAGCTGTGTGTACATTAGTACTTTATGATCACTGACTATGTGGTTTGGGGAAATGAGAGTAAGAGTAGATAGAGGGAGACCAGACAGAAAGTTCTTGGAGAAGAGAGATGACATGAACTTGACCTGAAAATAGCAGTATTTGGAGCTGTTGACTGGCAGTGGCTTGTGTGGATTAGGCTTGATCCAGGTTTCTGGCTGGCAGTTAGATGGATTGCCATTCAATTCATCAAGCTCAGAAATGATGGCAGAGAATCCAGTTAGGTCATTTTGAGCCTACTTTATCCAAAAAGATGTGTTGGATATGCTGTCAACATATAGTGGATATATTGGTCTTAACCTCAAAGGAAAAATGTCTGAGCTAGAGATACAAATTAATTGTGTTTGAAGCCACACATAAAATTTCTGAAGGAGAGCAATAAGAAAAGAATGTCTTGAATAAGTTGAGTATTTATAGATCAGACAGAGTATGATAGCTAAGAAAAAGTAGCCTAGTGAGTGTTGTATCACAGAAGCTAAGAGAGGAAGAGGAACGTTTCAGGGAGGGAGAGATTAACAATATAGATGTGGTGAGAGATAGCCAGGGAATTTAGCTACATGGAGATTGCTGGTGATCTTTAATGGAGGGATGAGGACTGCATATAAGCCAAGGAAGTACAGACAGTAGAGAAATAGAGAGAAGCTCGAGTAAGAGCAAGCTCTTAGATTTGTGGGGTAAGTTGGGGCAAAGTAATAGAGTTTTGTTTGTTTTAATATTTATTTTTAATTATTATGGGTACATAATAATTGTATATATAGTAGAATTTTTAAATGGGAGAACTATGGGGTCCAGGATGGGGTGGTGCCTGTGGTTCAGCCAGTAGGGCACCGGCCCCATATACCAAAGGTGGCGGGTTCAAGCCCGGCCTCAGATGAACTGCAAAAAAAAAAAAAAAAAAAGCTGGGTGTTGTGGCAGATGCCTGTAGTCCCAGTTACTCAGGGAGGCTGAGGTAAGAGAATTGCCTAAGCCCAGGAGTTGGAGGTTGCTGTGAGCTGTGTGATGCCTTGGCACTCTACCAAGGGTGGTAAAGTGAGACTGTCTTTACAAAAAAAATAAAAAATAAAAAAGGGGTCTAGGAAAGAGAATCAAGTGTACAAACAAATTTCTCAAGAGGGCAAGAGGGATAGAATCTGGAGCACAGATGAAGTGAAGGAAGGTTTGGGCATTAGATAAAGGAAAGCCTATTTCATTTATTCTATCTTCCTACTTTTTTTTTTGGCAGTTTTTGGCCGGGGCTGGCTTTGAACCCACCACCTCTGGCATATGGGGCCGGCGCCCAACTCCTTTGAGCCACAGATGCTGCCTATCTTCCTGTTAAATAGACAGGGTCTCACTGTGTTGACTCCTGGGCTGGCCTTAAACTGCTGGAGACAAATGATCCTCCCATCTTAGCCTCCTGAGTAGCTGGGACTATAGGCATACACCACCTGGCCTCGCCTTAGCACATATTTTGTCCTGGGTTATATGTTAAAAATTTTTAATTTTATATGTTAAAATTTTTCATTTGACTTCAAGGGTTGATCATTTTCCATCTATATGTAGTAGATTTTTTTTTTTTTTTTTTGAGACGAGCCTCAAGCTGTCACCCTGGATAGAGTGCCGTGGCATCATAGCTCACAGCAATCTCCAATTCCTGGGCTCAAGTGAGTCTCTTGCCTCAGCCTCCCAAGTAGCTGGGACTACAGGCGCCCGCCACAACGCCTGGCCATTTTTTTTGGTTGCAGCCACCATTGTTGTTGTGGCTGGCACCTTAGCCCGTTGAGCCACGGGCGCCGAGCCTATAGTAGATTTTTTTTTTTTAAAAATAGGTAATATTGGGTGGCACCTGTGGCTCAGCGAGTAGGGTGCCAACCCCATATACAGAGGGTGACAGGTTCAAACCCGGCCCCGGCTGAACTGCAAAACAGAAAAATAGACAGGCTTTGTCGCGGGCACCTATAGTCCCAGCTGCTTGGGAGGCTGAGGCAAGAGAATGGCCTAAAAAAAAGGAAATACTGGCTCGGCGCCTGTGGCTCAATGGGCTAAGGGCCAGCTACATACACCTGAGCTGGCGGGTTCGAATCCAGCCCGGGTCCGCCAAACAACAACGGCTGCAACCAAAAAATGGCCAGGTGTTGTGGTGGGCACCTGTAGTCCCAGCTACTTGGGAGGCAGAGGCAGGAGACTCGCTTGATCCCAGGAATTGGAGGTTGCTGTGAGCTGTGATGCTACGGCACTCTACCCAGGGTGACAGCTTGAGGCTCTGTCTCAAAAAATAAAATAAAATTTAATTTAATTTTAAAAAAGGAAATAGTAAATAATCCTGGGATCTTAGTCACTGTAAATCATTACTTTTCATTTTGTACATTTCCAGCTGAAAACTAGGAGAAACATTTTGTCAGATTTAAAATGTGTTTTTAAAGCCAATTTGTCTTCAAAATACATTCCTGACACACGTTAGAAGTATAAATAATAACCCTGTTGTACAGACTATGAACCTCGGTGTAAACAAAGATTAAATAATTTCTTCTGGTGGTGGTGGTGGTTTGGGTGTCACCTAATAGTTATAGTAATAATGCCCCAAAGAAATATTAAAGTCTTTGTTGTCAGGCCACACCAACTTTACACAGTGGGCTTCGACTGATAAATGGAATTATGGAAACAGGAAACCCTTGAGCCAACTTTTTTTTCTGAGACAAAGTCTCACTTTAACTTTGTCACCCTAGGTAGAGTGCTATGGCGTCATAACTCACAACAAACTCTCGGGCTCAAGCACTTCTCTTGCCTCAGCCTCCCAAGTAGCTGGGACTACAGGTGTCCTCCCCTGTGCCCATCTATTGTTTTAGAGATAGGCTCTAGCTCTTGCTCAAGCTGGTCTCAAACCTGTGAGCTCAAGACAATACACCTGCCTTGACCTCCCAGAGTGCTAGGATTACAGGTGTGATCCACCGCACCTAACCGAGACCTCAGGTATCTTGTTAGTTGAGAGATCTCATTGCTTCAGCAATCATGGGAATATAGCCATTCATTTCTAATAAAAATTTCCTGATTTATTTTACTTATTTTCTGTTTAGCAAATAGGTATGAAAAGTCCACTTTTGAAAGCTCTTTGTGGGCAGAGACTTTTGTTTATTAAACATTGGAAAAATATATGTTAAATGAATTATGAATTTATTGAGAACATACTATGTGCACCTGTGCAGTATTCTTGGGCATGGCTTTTAAGGAGGGAAGTTAGCCTGCCTTACATGGGGAAAAGTTAGCCTCATTGCATAGGAAATACCAAGATAAACTGATCTATATTAATTTCTAAGGAATTAAGGATTATTGACTTCGTCTCTGGGAATTTGCACATAGACTTGTGGTAGATTGTTTTTCCCTCCTAGAAATATTTTCTTAGAAAAACCTCAAAATACTTTCATTGGTTTTCCTAACATCAAATGCTATGTAGTTTTCCTCATAAAAATTCAGACATAATAGAAATAATCATCATGAGTGCCCAGAAGCTCCTGAAATGCTAACTGACCTGGCCTAGTGCAGTGGCTCACACTTGTAATCCCAGCACTCCAGGAGGCCAAGGCGGGTGGATTGCCTGAGCTCAGGAGTTCAAGACCTGAGCAAGATCCAGACCCTGTCTCTATTAAAAACAAAAAAACTAGCCAGGTGTCATAGAGGGCTCAGGAGTCGGAGGCAAGAGGATCACTTGAGCCTAAGAGTTTGAGATTGCTGAGCTATGATGTCATGACACTCTACCCAGGGCAACAGAGTGAGACTCTGTCTCCAAAAAACACAAGTGCTCACTGACCCATAGATTCCTATTGAATCCTGCAGTATTTCTGCTCAACATGTTGCTTTTGTGCAGCAAACCAGCAAGAATGGGACAGTGGCTTTCTCTAAATGTAGCCACACTGCCTTTAGCTTAATTTATTTGATCTCCCCCTAAATTATTTTATTTTCTCAGGAGAATTTATGCTAAGTGGTAAAGCTTAATAACTTATCTCTTTCTGAAGTGTCAGGGTGTGTACTAAAGAAATTGTATGTGGACAGAGAAGAGATTCAGCTATATTTATTTCGTGAGTGTCAGAAATAAGAGATTGGGTTCTACATAGCTTTTTGTTTGTTTGTTTCTGCAGTTTTTGGCCAGGGCCGGGCTTGAACCCTCCACCTCCGGCATATGGGGCCAGCACCCTACTTCTTTGAGCCACAGGCGCCACCCTCTACATAGCTTTTTAAAGATGAGTGTGGTTTGGGTTCATTTTAACACTTTGCTTTTACCAGTATATTTCTTCCATGAGAATTTTTAAATGTTTGTTTATGTTCAGTTAAGATAAATTACTTTAGTAATGAGATACAGAACTTTTTGCCATATTTTACAAATCATTTTTTATCACCTCACTTTACATTTCATTGAAAGCAGCAAACCAAATCCCAACCAAATATCCACCAGCAACAGCAAGCCTGGTGCTGTGAATGGAGCTGTGGGGGCCGCGTTCCAGCCTCAGAATCCCCTTTTAGGGCGAGCCTGTGAGAGCTGCTATGGTAAGTGTTCAGCAGGACTTTATTTTCCTCCTTTGAGGCCTGTCATGGTCCGTCAAATATAGGGAACTGTTGCGGCACTTTGGGGTGGAAATTGTTGAACAGGTACATGAGGTCAGTACAGTGTACTGCAGAGGGCAGAAGAACCTCTTCACGGCATGAGTGGATACCACCCATATCTTCCGCCTGGCACAGAGGGGCTATTCATTGCATGCTTACGCGACCACACGCTGAAGTTAGGTGTTGGGTTCCTTTGATTTGCTCCTGTAGTTTGTTGAGTATTCCTTAGCAGTATTTGCTAAACTGTGTTCAGAGTTATATTAGTTTCACGTAAACCAGGTTCTGTGATACATACCATATCCCCTTTTGGAATTTCTTAGTATATCTTAGCAAATGGAAAGCTCCAAATAATTCTGTAAGAAAGACCCTTGTGTGGGTCAGCCACTGTGTGTACTCCTTAGATCACATTCCTTCAAGACTCCAGTTTGGGAGGGCCTATTCTATGATATTTGCTGTGGGTCTCAGGGCCCCAGTGTATTTATCTGTGCTGGTGGTATGATAATTTGCCCTGGGAATGAATGAAAAGTGGTTGGTAAGATGAACCATTAGGTAGTTACATATTTTATATGTAAAAAAAAAAAAAAATTATTTAGACTCGGCGCCTATGGCTCAACAGGCTAAGGCGCCAGCCACGTACACCTGAGCTGGCGGGTTCGAATCAAGCCCAGGCCCGCCAAACAACAATGACGGCTGCAAGCAAAAAAAGAAAAAATGGCTGGGCATTGTGGCGGACGCCTGTAGTCCCAGCTACTTGGGAGGCAGAGGCAAGAGACTTGCTTGAGCCCAGGAATTGGAGGTTGCTGTGAGCTGTGATGCTATGGCACTCTACTCAGGGTGACAGCTTGAGGCTCTGCCTCAAAAAAGAAAAAAAAATTGTTACATATATATAAATTTTTATATATATATAAAATCTGTTAATGGGGCTTGGTGACACTATCATCTATGTTTCCTGCCAGTCAATGTGGCCTGGAGTAGGAGAGACAAGGAAACTAGTGTTCATTAAGTCTACTTGGTGCTGACTTTGGCTCTGAGCAGCTCTTTGCGGATAGATGTGGCTACTGCCATGAAGACGTAGGGATGAGAGACTGTGTAACTTTGTTCCATACTCCACAATAGGCTTCAGCATTAGAAAAAGCTTTAAAAAACAAATCATAATTCTCTCTCCTGATATCAAGGAAGGTATGAGCCAGAGATTGCCCACTTTATGGAAATGGTACATGGGGAATTTGTTCAACCATTTTCTACACCAAAGGAGCACACTGGGAAAAATTAGACACTTTTGGTCAATGGTGGCACCCGTAGCTCAGTGGGTAAGGCACCGGCCACATACACTAAGGCTGGCAGATCTAACCCGGCCTGTGCCAGCTAAAACAACGACAATTGCAACGAAAAGAAAAATAGCTGTGCATTGTGGTAGGCGGCTGTAGTCCCAGCTACTTGGGAGACTGAGGCAAGAGAATTGCTTAAGCCCAAGAGTTTGAGGTTGCTGTGAGCTTTAGAGACCATGGCACTCTACCCCCTAGAGCAACAGCTTGAGACTCTGTCTCAAAAAAAAAAAAGAAGAAGATTCTTTTGTTCAAGATTTTGCACAGATAGCCTCAGAAATGCCCTTGAATTGGGAGTTCTTAGATTTTGAAATTCATGTGTATAAACTTAAAAAAAGAATCCTGCATCCAAAAGGTAGTGTCTTAATCTGTCTATTTTTGATGTATAAACCCCTTTCATACTCAAATATATTCCTTTATTTATTCTGTTATTTTTATGTGTGCATGATGAATAAGCTATTTTGATTTTATAGATCCTTAGATCACTAAATAATCTTCATAAAATATATCTGAATATAATATGCACATAAGGTTAATTTTTGTAGTAAGAGAATTCATTATTTTCTATTTATCAGATGATATTCCTCGATTAAATTTGGATTATTTAAGGAGAAAGGCATTTGTTGCTTATTAAAATGACATGAGTAATTTGAGTAAAAATGTATATTTCAATATAAATACAATTTTATATTCAGAATTTAAAATATATGCATGTCTTGATATTTAGGATTCTTAAAATCTGTATTTATACAGAACAACTTGACTTGTTTTATTATTTGTTTTGAATCATTCAGAGAAAAGATTTTTAGGCTTCTACTAATAAGAAATCCTCCAAAAATAACAGTATTATTCCCAATAAACTAAAAGGATCTTGCATGTAATGCTCATTCTGTTTTTGACTTTAGTTTGTGACATGTTAGTTGACACCCTGACTTTTGAGCATTTTGATCTGATGAAGGTAACTTACAGATCAGGGGAAGAATACTATAAGACAAACTTAGAGAACTACAATAATTTTTATGTACCTCATTAAAATAATATTTCAACATCAGTGTTTCCTGTTTGGAAACTTTGGATTCATTGTGGGTATACTTTACATGTCATATGTCAGTAGTTTAAATTACAAAACAAAACTAACATAGGCTTGCAGTGTTCAGCCTAGAAGTATTTAATCAACTGAGTTCTAGGTGTTAGGCATGTGATATCAACTGTACATGCTCACTTGGTATGGATTTATATATATATATATTTTTTTTTTTTTTTTGGGTAGAGCCAGAGTCTTACTTTATCGCCCTCGGTAGAGTGCTGTGGCATCACGCAGCTCACAGCAACCTCTAACTCTTGGGCTTAGGCGATTCTCTTGCCTCAGCCTCCCAAGTAGATGGGACTACAGGTGCCTGCCACCATGCCTAGCTATTTTTTTGTTTCGCAGTTTGGCCAGAGCCGGGTTTGAACCCGCCACCCTTGTCATAATGGGCCGGCGCCCTACTCACTGAGCCACAGGTGCTGCCCATGGATTTATGTTGTTAAAAGGTATTCCATTTTTAAAGAGAGACATTAAAATAAATAGTCTGTCTGTTGTTTAAAATAAGGGAATGGATGGGAAGCACCTGTGACTCAAAGGGATAGGGTGCCAGTCCCATATGCCAGAGGTGGCGGGTTCAAACCCAGCCCTGGCCAAAAACTGCAATAAATAAATAAATAAATAAATAAAATAAAATAAAGGAATGGAAACCAGTTACCTATACCTATTTTTATTAGATTCATGACTTTATCAACAGGGTCCCTCTAAATACTGAACACCTGAAATAGACTCCAGGAGGATGGGACATTTTGAAACCATAGGTTTGGAAGCCTAGATTCAGATGGGTTTATTTTGTTTTTGGAGACAGAGTCTTACTTTGTCACCCTCATTAGAGTGTGTGGCATCATAGCTCACAGCAACTTCCAACTCTTGGGCTGAAGTGATTCTCTTGTCTCAGCCTCCCAAGTACCTGGGACTACAGGCGCCCACCACAATGCCCAGCTATTTTTTTAGAGATGGGGTCTCACTCTCGCTCAGGCTGGTCTCGAACCCATGAGGTCAAGCAGTCCACTTGCCTCAGTCTCCCAGAGTGCTAGGATTATAGATGTGAGCCACCATGCCTGGCCTTGGATTCAGATTTTAAACACAAATAATGGTAATAATATCCTTCTGAGCACTTATTTTCAGAAATGTTATTATATACATTTATGTAGAGAGCGTTTTTTTTGTTGTTGAGACAGAGTCTCACTATGTTGCCTCAGTAGAGTGTGGCATCACAGCTCACAGCAACCTCAAACTCTTAAGCTTAAGTGATTCTCTTGCCTTAGCTTCCCAAGTAGCTGGGACTATAGGCGCCCACCACAACACCTGGCTGTTTTTTGTTGCAGTTGTCATTGTTTTTTAACTGGCCCAGGCCGAGATAGAACCCGCCATCCTCTGTGTATGTGGCTGGTGCCGTAACCACTGTGCTATAGGTGCCAAGCCAAGAGAGTATTTTTATATAGGGTTTTTTTTGGCCAGGGCTGGGTTTGAAACCGCCACCTCCAGCATATAGGGCCGGCGCCCTACTCCCTTGAGCCACAGGTGCCGCCCTATCTAGGGTATTTTTTAATAAAAAATTTATTTTGTTAAAAATATTTAACAAAATATTTTTTATATTTATTTTATATCTTATATTTATTTTTAAATATAATATTTAAAATATAATATATTTAATTTATATATAATATATTTATTTATTTATTTATTTTTATTTATTTATTTTTTTTTGTAGAGACAGAGTCTCACTTTATCGCCCTGGGTAGAGTGCTGTGGCGTCACACTGCTCACAGCAACCTCCAGCTCTTGGGCTTAAGCGATTCTCTTGCCTCAGCCTCCCTAGTAGCTGGG
>CAUYON010162012.1:0-11934 GCA_963573935.1 Arctocebus calabarensis | reverse complement strand
GGCCTGGCAATTGTTGGTATATATAAAAGCTACAGATTTATGGGTGTTGATTTTGTAGCCTGAGACACTGCTGTAGTCCTTGATCACTTCTAAAAGTTTTGTAGTAGAATCCCTGGTGTTTTCCAAATATACAATCATATCATCTGCGAAGAGTAGTTTAGAATATTTTCATCACCTCCCCCAAAACTCTGTACCTATTAGCTGTCACTCACCATTTTTCTCCCCACCCACCTCAGCCCCCAGCCCTAAGTAACATTAATCTATTTATTATGTCTATAGAGTTACTTAAATTTCATATAAATGAAATCATAATTAATATGTGGTCTTTTGTGGCTGGTTTCATTCATTTGCATGATGTTTTTAAGATTCATTCATGTTCTGTTTGTACTTCATTCCTTTTTATGGCTGAATGATATTCCCTTGTATGTACCACATTTTATTTATTCATTCATTAACTGATGGACATTTATTTAGGTTGTTTCTACTTTTTAGATGTTATGAATTATATTCTCTGTGAACATTCCAATATAAATTTTTATATAGCTGTAAGTTTTTATTTCAGGTATATACCTAGGAGCAGAATTGCTGGGTCATATGATAAACTTGACCAAATTGGCTATATCATTTTGCATTCCCACCACCAATACATGAGGGTTTCAGTTTCTCCAGATCCTTATCAACCTTCATTATTGTCTTTTCAATTATAGCCATCTTAGTAGGTGTGAAATGGTTTCTTATGTGGTTTTGATTTTCATTTCCTTAAGAATTAATCATGTTGAACATCTTTTCATGTGTTCATTGACTATTTGTAGTTTTTTTTTTTTTTTTTTTGAGACAGAGCCTCAAGCTGTCACCCTGGGTAGAGTGCTGTGGCATCACAGTACTCACAGCAACCTCCAATTCCTGTGCTCTAGCGAGTCTCTTGCCTCTGCCTCCCAAGTAGCTGGGAATACAGGCGCCCACCGCAACCACCGGCCATTTTTTTGGTTGCAGCCGTCATTGTTGTTTGGTGGGCCCCAGGCTGGATTCGAACCTGCCAGCTCAGGTGTACGTGGCTGGCGCCTTAGCCTGCTGAGCCACAGGCGCCGAGCCTCATTGACTATTTGTATATCTTCTTTGAAGAAAGGTCTTTTCAAATCCTTTGCCTATTGAAATTTTAAGTTGTAAGAGGAGTTCTTCATATTTTGAATACAAGTTCCTTTTGTGATACATAATTTGAAAATATTCTCCAATTTTGGGGATTGTCATCTCTTGTAATAGCATTGTTTGTAGCACAACAGTGTTAAATTTTGGTGTAGTCCAGTTTTGTTTTTGCAGTTATTTTTAAATGTTAGGTTAATTTAAGGGTACAAAGAAATAGGTCACAATGTTTGCATTTGTTAGGTAGAGTCCCTCTTATAATTGTGTCCCACCCCTAGTAGGTGTACCGTACACCCTAACATTGTGCCCGTTAAGTGGGAGCACACCCATCTCCCCTCATGTCTCCCCCTCTCTACTCCCCATTCTCTTTTCCCTTCTCCCCACCTTGAATTGATCTGAGTTTTTCTCTTATGTGGGCGTGTATTATATCATCTACTGGCTTCATATTATATTGAATACATTGGATACTTCTACATTCTTATGATACTTTACTAATAAGAAAGTGTTTCAACTCCATCCAGGTTAATATAAAAGATATAAAGTCATGGGCGGCTCCTGTGGCTCAGCGAGCAGGGCGCCGGCCCCATATACCAAAGGTGGTGGGTTCAAGCCCGGCCTCGGCCGAACTGCAAAAAACAAAAAAATAGCCGGGCGCTGTGGCGGGCGCCTGTAGTCCCAGCTACTAGGGAGGCTGAGGCAAGAGAATCGCTTAAGCCCAAGAGCTGGAGGTTGGTGTGAGCAGTGTGACGCCACGGCACTCTACCCAGGGCGATAAAGTGAGACTGTGTCTCTACAAAAAAAAAAAAAAAGATATAAAGTCATACTTACACCACAGTTTGTTAAGCTGGTCCTGGGTTGATGGACATTTAGGTTGTTTTCACATTTTGGCGATTGTAAATTGAGCTTCCATGAACAATCTAGTGCAAAGGTCCTTATGATTTTTTTTCTTCTGGGTACATGCCTACTGGTGGAATTGTGGGGTCAAATGGGGAGGTCTAATTTGAGTTCTTTGAGAATTCTCCATACTTCGTTCCAAAAAGGTTGTGTTAGTTTGCATTCCCACCAACAGTGTAAAAGTGTTCCCTTCTTTCCACATCCATGCCAGCATCTGCAGCTTTGAAACTTTGTGATGTGGGGTAGTCTCATTGGAGTTATGTGATATCTCAGGGTGGTTTTGATTTGCATTTCTCGGATGATTAGAAATGAGCATTTTTTCATTTGTTAGTCATTCTTCTACCTTTCTCTGAGAATATTCTGTTTGTGTCTTTTGCCCAGTGATAGATGGGATTGTTTGCTCTTTTTTTGTTGATTAATTTGAGTTCTCTGTAGATTCTAGTTATCAACCCTTTATCAGATTCATACCATGCAAATATTTTTCCCATTCCGAAGGTTGTCTTAACTTGTGTCCTTAGTTGTGCAGAAGCTTTTCAGCTTAATTAAGCCCTGTTTATTTTTTCATTTTTTTAGAGACAGAGTCTCATTTTGTCACCCTCAATAGAGTACCATGGTATTACAGCTCACAGCAACCTTCAGCTTTTGGGCTCAGGCGATTCTCTTGCCTCAGCCTCCCGAGTAGCTGGGCCTACAGGCGCCCCCCACAACGCCTGGCTATCTTTTTGTTGCAGTTTGGCCGGGGCCGGGTTCAAACCCACCACCCTTGGTATTTGGGGCTGACGCCCTACCCAATGAGCCACAGCACCGCCCCTGTTTATTTATTTTTTTTGTAGTTGCAATTGCTGCTGAAGTCTTCTTCATAAAATCTTTCCTCAGTTCGACATCTTTAAGAGTTTTTCCCATGCTTTCTTCTAAAATTTTTATCATTTTGTGACTTAGATTTAAATCTTTTATCCATCTGAGTTAATTTTTTATAAGAAAAAGGTACAGGTCCAATTTCAGTCTTTACATGTGATTATCTCATTCTCCCAGCCCCATTTGATAAATAGGGGTTCTTTTTGAACCAGAAAAAAACCAGTATAATCAAGGCAATTCTTAGTAATAAAAACAAAGCTGGAGGCATCACTCTACCAGATTTCAGGTTATATTACAAATCCACAGTGATCTTACAGCATGGTCTTGGCACAAAAATAGAGATATAGACATAAGGGACAGAATAGAAAACCAAGAGATGAAACCAGTCTCTTATTGCCATCTGATCTTTGATAAACCAAGCCAAAACATAGGGTATTTTTGTAGTTAATGAAATTGATTTAATTTGTTTTCAAATTCTGTTTTGACCCATTGAGATCTCATTTCTAGTGAAAGGAAAGGGTTTCTTTGTGTGTGAAGGTGTTTAGTCACAGGTTTCTTAGGATAAGTTATATATATGTTTATCCTGAGTTTGTCCAGAGTTTCTGCCCTTAAGAATTCTTCCTATTAGACAAGGTCCTTTGAAATTCTATGAAGAAAATACCTTTGTGAGAGCATTTCCTTGCTGCTCCATTGCCTAAACCAATGACTATTAATAAGGATGACTTTGACTCTCCCAGAAGAATATTTGACAATGTCTGGAGACATTGTTGATTCTCTTAGTGGGGCAGGGGATGCTACAGGAATCTAGTGGGTAAAGGCTAGGATGCTGTTAAGCAAGGTATAATACACAGGACAGCTTCCCACAACAAAGAATCATCTGACCCAAAATACCAATAGTGCCAAATCTGTGGCTTAAATAGGAAGATCCTAAAGCTTCAGATATTGAAGACTTTTCCTTCAGTATGTTTCTTGCTAATCAAATAAAAGGAGAATCTATGCATATGAAATCCCTGTTAACAGAATAGTGACAGAACTTGTAAATTAGGGTACATTTTGCAGAATTCTCAGTGCTGCCAGTTTGTATGTAAATTATGTTTATGATAATGGAAGCTATTTGAACTCAGCGCCTATGGCTCACCGAGTATGGCACCGGACCCATATGCTGAAGATGGCAGGTTCAAACCTGGCCTCGGCCAAACTGCAAAACAGAAAAATAGTCAGGTGTTGTGGTGGGCGCCTGTAAGTCCCAGCTACTTGGGAGGCTGAGGCAAGAGACTCGCCTAAGCCCAGGAGTTGGAGGTTGCTGTGAGTTGTGTGACGCCACGGCACTCTACCAAGGGCGACAAAGTGAGACTCTGTCTCTACAAAAAAAAAAGGTAGATTATTCCCTATACCTCAGCTTCTGGGCCATTAGAGACACGGACATGCACACACATATACCCTAGCAGATAAACAAATTGGATTGATTTAGATAGATGCTGAAATGTAGTCTTCTGAGAGAAAATGACAATGCAATTTTAAGATAAAATTTAATAACCATGATACTTTAGTGATTGACAATCATCAATCTGCTCCTGTAATTTATGGAACTAGCTTTATCATTATGCAAGTTGCTTGTCGCTTAAAGCTTAAGTAGCATAGTATGCTTAACAGTTTGGACTCTAGATTCAGATCACCTGGGCTTAAATATCAACTTTAGTGTTTACTTGTATGACCTTAGTCAAGTTACTTACCCCTGTTGTGAATCACATTTTTCTTATGTAAAATGAGGATGCAAAAGTATCTATCTTAAGGAATTTTGTGGGACATATACAGCACTTAAAACAGTGCCTGACATGCAGTGTTAAATAAGTATTGGCTGTTAATATTATCACATATCTATATTCTTGCAGCTCATTGCTATGGACAGTGCTATTACCCTGTGGCAATTCCTCCTTCAGCTCCTGCAGGAGCCTCAGAACAAGCACATGATCTGCTGGACCTCTAATAATGGGGAGTTCAAGCTTTTGCAGGCAGAAGAGGTAGCTCGTCTCTGGGGAATTCGCAAGAACAAGCCTAATATGAATTATGACAAACTCAGCCGAGCCCTCAGATACTATTATGTGAAGGTAATACACATCCTCATCTTGACACTGTGTAGAGAACCTCAAGACAGGAATTATTATTCTTTTCTTTTGAGTTTATCAGTGCTAATATCCTTGTTCATTTTAATCCAATTTATTTTATTGCTTTAGCAGTTTGGAATTAGGATACAAGGTATAAATGTTCCAGCTGCATTTCTACAAACTCTTGGTCATTAACCTGCTCCCACTATGCTTATTTTATTCCTAATTGCAGTTGTATTTAAAAGAGTAAGTACAGGATTGGAATGGGAGAAAGGAAATTTTGAGGTTCTTTTTTTTTGAGGCAAAGTCTCACTTTATTGCTCAGGTTACAGTGGTGTGGCATTAGCCTAGCTCACAGTAATCTCTTGTCTCTTGGACTCAAGCGATCCTCTTGCCTCAGCCTTCTAAGTTGCTGGGACTACAAGCACCCACCACCATGCCTGGTTAGTTTTTGTATTTTTAGTAGTGATGAGGTCTCACTCTTGCTCAGGCTGGTGGAGAACTCCTGAGCTTAAGGGAACCTCTCACCTTGGCCTCCCAGCATGCTAGGATTACAGGCATGAGCCACTTTGCCTAGCTACTCCCCCACCTTTTTTTTAAGAGATAGAGTCTCACTACATTGCCCAGGCTAGAATCAAATTTCTCTCTTTCAGCCTCCCAAGTAGCTGGGACTACTTGGACTATAAGCATGCACCACTATATCTGGCTTGTCTCCTTACACACATACACATATATACACACGTTTTTGTAGCTTAAATTTTAGTTTAACCAAGGGAACAAAACTTAACATCTTAAAGAACAGCTGTTAATACATAAAGTTGATTTCTTAGTTAAAATGATATATTTTTGTTTGATATCTATTGTGAATACATTCTTGGGCACTGAGGTAAAATAAGTGGCTCCAAAGGATGGAATTAGACTGAGAAATTGAGATCTTAATTTCTTGATCTTATCAGTTTTTCCTGTATGGAGATATGAGATAAGAAACAACTGTAATTTCTGAGGAAGTAGGAGCCTTAGCAGATGTAATCTTCTAAATTCCTTTTTGCTTACTCAGGATATGTATGGCTTATACCTTTGGAATTACTGGAGATTGCTATTTTTTTGAGTCTGGGTGAGAATAATAAGCAGTTAAAATCTTTCAGCTTTTATGTAACATTAGTTCATTTGTTAATAAGAAATTTAAGTGTTCTTGCCTTAACTTCCCCTTAATATAGGGACTATGTGTAGTACAGCTTGAAGGATTTAGAGGATTTTGAAGTTTTTAAATAAGCTATGCCTCGTTCTTAAATACAGAACCTTGTTAGATCTGCTTTTTTATGAAGTATGGGTTGCCAGTTTATAAGAAAATATAAGAATGCTTATTTTATTTTACCTGCAGAATATCATCAAAAAAGTGAATGGTCAGAAGTTTGTGTACAAGTTTGTCTCTTATCCAGAGATTTTGAACATGGATCCAATGACAGTGGGCAGGACTGAGGGAGACTGTGACACTTTAAACTCCAGTGAAGTCAGCAGCAGTTCCAAAGATGTGGAGACTGGAGGGAAAGAGAAACCACCTCAGCCTGGTGCCAAGAGCTCTAGCCGCAATGACTACATACACTCTGGTTTATATTCTTCATTTACTCTCAACTCATTGAACTCTTCCAATGTGAAGCTTTTCAAACCAATAAAGATTGAGAATCCAGCGGAGAAACTGGCAGAGAAAAATTCTCCTCAGGAACTAACTTCATCTGTCATCAAATTTGTAACAACACCTTGCAGAAAGCCACCAGTTGAACCTCTTACTGCCACTATGTCAACTGGTCCAAGTATTTCCCCATCTTCAGAAGAAACCATCCAAGCATTAGAGACACTGGTTTCCCCCAAACCACCTTCCCTGGAAGCCCCAGCCTCTGCATCCAATGCAACTGCCAATTTTTCCACCACACCCCCTGTTTCATCCATACCCACTTCCTTGCAGGAGCCTTCTAGGACACCTTCACCACCACTGAGTTCTAACCCAGACATTGACACAGACATAGATTCGGTGGCTTCTCAGCCAATGGAACTCCCAGACGACTTGCCACTGGAGCCTAAAGACCAGGATTCAGCTTTGCCAGAAAAGGACAAAACAAGTAATTCATCAAGATCCAAGAAACCCAAGGGGTTAGAACTGGCACCCACCCTTGTAATCACAGGCAGTGATCCAAGCCCCTTGGGAATATTGAGCCCATCCCTCCCCACAGCTTCTCTTACACCAGCATATTTTTCACAGGTAGTTCACTCTTTCTTTTTAGTGCCACTTTTATTTGTGTTTATTCACCTTTATAAAAAATTCAGAATTTATATTCTCAGGTTTGCTTTCTGTTATTTAGATTTGTCATAGAAAGGTTATATGTGGCCCATGAAAGAACCAGTAACCTAATTTCTCATTTCAATTAGGATTACCAAAAGAAAAGGTTGGAAGTTGTCTTAAAAAATTCATTGTTTTGGCTTGGTGCCCGTGGCTCAACGGGCTAAGGCGCCAACCACGTACATCTGAGCTGGTGGGTTCGAATCCAGCCCGGGCCTGCCAAACAACAAAGATGGCTGCAACCAAAAAATGGCCGGGCGTTGTGGTGGGCACCTGTGGTCCCAGCTGCTTGGGAGGCGGAGGCAGGAGACTCACTTGAGCCCATGAATTGGAGGTTGCTGTGAGCTGTGATGCCATAGCACTCCACCCAGGGCGAGAGCTTGAGGCTCTGTCTCAAAAAAAAAAAATTCATTGTTTAGCGGCACCTGTGGCTCAAAGGAGTAGAGTGCCAACCCTATATGCTGGAGGTAGTAGGTTCAAACCCAGCCCTGGCCAAAAACTGCTAAAAAAAAAAAATTTTTCATTGTTCTGCAAGTAAATTTTACAAAGAGGTAGCCAACATGTAAAGAATATTTTGTAGGCTTGGTGTCTGTGGCTCAGCGGGCTAAGGCGCCAGCCACGTACACCTAAGCTGGCGGGTTTGAATCCTGGGCCCACCAACCAACAATGACGCCTGCAACCCAAACAAAAATAGCCGGGCGTTGTGGCGGGCGCCTGTAGTCCCAGCTACTTGGGAGGTGGAGGCAGGAGACTCGCTTGAGCCCAGGAATTGGAGGTTTCTGTTTTCCCAATGTCTGGTGACCTTTGGGAAACCCTGTAAATATTTTGGTTTTTCTACTTCCTCCTGAGAAAAGGTATTCTCTCTCTCTCTCATAAAACTGGTTGGTATCTTAATAAAAAAAAAAAAAAACTAGTGATAATATCAAGTTAGATAACAATAGATCTTGAGAAACAGTCACATCTCAAGAGGGTGTGACCCCCACTGAATTTTTTTTTTTTTTAATACAGGTGTCCATAAAGTTCATGTACAATTTAAAATGGTTGGTGCTTTTAAATTGCACATGAACTTTATGGTCACCTTGTACTTGTTTATGTGGATCAACAGAACACACACAAAAAAAACATTGGTGGAATATGCAGCTGTTGAAAAATGAATAGTGTGATGTCGAGTACCAAGTTTGTACAGTTATACTGGGCATTTATTAACTTGCTTATCTCATAGAACATTTTGATAGATTATTCCTAGACCTTTTCATTATTAAAGAAAGAACACGTTGATGACTTGGTTACCCATTATTCCTTTGTACCTGAATTCAGATTGTTTTCTTTATTTGAGAAAGACTGTACATAAAAGTTGGGCTAAAAAATAGCTATTTTGACTTTTCCTTCTTAGTTTATAAAAATAATTTCTAAGTTTTGATCATGACAAAATTTCAGACTTAGAGATATATGCAGTAGAGAATAGAGTAGTATTCTCTTGGGCTTTGGGGTTATTTATATGCGATTGCAAAGATAAAGCATAATCCTAACAAGTATTTAATGAATATTTTTGTTTTATGTGTTGCAGACGCCCATCATACTGACTCCCAGCCCCTTGCTCTCCAGTATCCATTTTTGGAGTACTCTCAGCCCTGTTGCTCCCCTTAGTCCAGCCAGACTGCAAGGTGCTAACACACTCTTCCAGGTAAATTTTATAAAAGTCTGTCTTGTATTTGGAGCACATTAAATGAAGAAATAGGCAAAAAACAGTGTCCCCATTGTTCAATTTAATCATTGTAAAACTTCTATTTAGTAAATACTCTTTAGATTTATTATTGAATTTCTAAACTTGGAACTTGAACTCCCTGCTTCAACAATCTTCCTGCCTCAGCCTTCCAAAGTGCTGGGATTACAGGAATGAGCCACTCTGCTCCACGAGACTTTGTTTAAGAAAGATTTTTATTATGACATCATATCTTTTATGATAAACAGTTACTGCCTTTGTCTTGTGAGCCACTGTGGAAGACTATTATATTTTGCCTCAGGGAATATAATAGGGACAGAAAGTGAAAGTTAGGGTTGAGTAATGGGATTATAATGTGTATCATTTTCTTTCTCAGTTTCCTTCTGTATTGAACAGTCATGGGCCGTTCACTCTGTCTGGCCTGGATGGACCTTCCACCCCTGGCCCATTTTCCCCAGACCTACAGAAGACATAACCTATGCACTTGGGAATGAGAAAACCGAAGAACAAAGGAACAGAGAGACATTCAACATAATGGCATTTGAAGTGAGCAATTGAAAGTTCTACAATGCTGATAATAGACCATTGTGATTTTTGCCATTCCCCATTGAAATGCCTTTTTAGGATTCTCTTTGAATAGGACTCAAGTTGGACTGTGTATAAAAATGCCTTAATTGGAGTGCAGACTCCACCTCCCTCTTTTTCTTTTCTTTTCTTCTCCCCCCTTTTAATATTTTGAGCTTTGTGCTAAAGAAATTTTTGGTGGGGTTTAGCAGCTATGCTTTGCAAGAATGATTAAGAACAAAATTATTCTTTTTAGCTATTAGGAACTTTTGGCCAGCAAAAAAATTATGCTAAATGGCATCTAAATTATCTAAATGGCATCTTTAGGACTAAGTATGCTCTGTTGAATGACTGTTCATAAAAGTGAGATGTTCATAAGCAGTAGAAGAATAGTGATTCGTATTGAAAATAAGATTGGAGTAGTACCATTGGGGAGATTCTGTTTTGTTGTGAACTTTGTAACATGTAAGCAACTCCCACAAAAAGCCATCTTATTTACATTTTTTCAGAGTGGGTCCCTTAGCTATACATATGATCTTGTCTGAACATGCCAACAGTGCATGGAACTAGTCCGTTTAAACATAACAAAGAATTTTAAACTTGAGCCATAGGCAGTTTTTGGAACATCCAGTGAGAACATGGCACCCAACATAGAAATATTATTTGCTCTCTGAGTGGTATAGGATACAGCATGATAAATGATGACTTTTAGGAGGACAACCTTGGGTTTTGAAATTTTGAGGCCTTTTTTATAAGTAAAAGATTTAGTTGAATAACTGGGGCTTTTCCCAGTTAGAAGATAAAGGATCCTTTCTCTTTCCTCTTTACCTCATTTTCTGCTGTTTTTAAATTTAAGGTTGTTAGAGGTTGTAACAGTTTCAGAGATGTAATTAGGAAGGTGAAATGCAAGGTGAAGCCCCTCAATCAGTAGTGAGGTAAAGATGTGCTTATTTTTTTCCATTTTTTTTTTTTTTTTTTTATATTAGAGAAGACCAGAGATCATTTGGGAATGCTCATACATAGATACTGGATTACTTATACATAGGTCACTATGAAAGTTTTGAGACATTATTTAATTTCCAAGAAACATAGTTGACAGTATCCTTTCTGTTTCACCTGCCCAAGTTTCAACTTGCTCATCTTAAGGGTGTTGCTGGAAGGGCTTCATTTGTTTCCATCGGTGTGGATTTTACACTTTTTTTTGGCGACAGAGTCTTACTTCTTTGCTCTCAAGTTTCAACTTGGCTTATCTTAATGGGTATTGCTGGGAGGGCTTCATTTGTTTCTATGTGTGGATTTTCTTTTTTTTTTTTTGGAGATGGAGTCTCCTTTTTTGCTCTTGGTAAGAGTAGCTCACAGAACCTCAAAGTCTTAGGCTCAAGCAGACCTTGCCCCAGCCTCCCCAGTAGCTGGGATTATAGGTGGCTGCCACAGTGCTCAACTATTTTTAGAGGTGAGATCTCGCTCTTGCTCAAGCTGGTCTCAAACTCCTGAGCCTCAAGCAGTCTACCTGCCTTGGCCTTCCAGAGTGCTAGGATTACAGGTGTGAGTCACTGCACCCAGTCATTGATTTTTTTATGTATCTCAAAACCTTTGTAATGACCCATGTATTAGTAGTGAAAATTGTAGGGCTTCACCCCTGTATTACCAAATTTACACAATATTACCATATGGTAATCAATGCCAGGTCTGTATTTATCCAGATGTGTTGATTCACCAAACTGAATTGATATCATGAATATCACAGTGGATTGTTTTGAAAAATGTGACTTTAAATTCTAGGATGAAATTATAGGCTGCCACCATCCACAACTACCACCACCCCACCTCACCCCAAATTAGCATTTTAATCTTGTAATTGAATCACATGAGCTAAATGGAATGAGGGAGTAAGGACTTGAGGTCTCAACATTACTGATACAAACTAGCATCTTCCAGATGCATAATATTTACTTTAAATTTGCTTATATACAGTGTAGAAAAGCTCTAGTATGAGACATCTATGCTAGCTAGTTCATTAGTAGTAGAAGGAACACATTCAGTGAGCTACCTTTATATGTGTAGTGTTGGAGACCTGCTACTCGTTCATTTGTGGTTATCAGTTAAAAGTTCAGTTCCTGGCTCGGCGCCTGTGGCTCAGCGGGCTAAGGCGCCAGCCACATACACCTGAGCTGGCGGGTTCGAATCCAGCCCCAGGACCCGCCAAACAACGATGACGGCTGCAACCAAAAAATGGCCGGGCGTTGTGGCGGGCGCCTGTAGTCCCAGCTACTTGGGAGGCGGAGGCAGGAGACTCGCTTGAGCCCAGGAATTGGAGG
>CAUYON010162009.1:0-12642 GCA_963573935.1 Arctocebus calabarensis | reverse complement strand
ACTATGAAACTAATTTATAGCTTTCATATGAAAGCTATAACCTAATTACAGCACAAGAAGTACATAGGGAAAGGGGCAGGGGAGGGTAGAGAAGGGGGGAAGATGGGCAGAAGGAGAGTAATTGGTGGGTCCACACTTACGCTGCAGATAAAACTTACTAAATGCAGAATATAAATGTCTTAACACAATAACTAAGAAAATGCCATGAAGGCTATGTTAAACAGTTTGATGAGAATATTTCAGATTGTGTATGAAACCAGCATATTGTAACCCTTGATTGCACTAATGTACACAGCTATGATTTAATAATAAAAAAGAAACAACAACAACAAAAATATGTAAAATAAAATAGAAAAAAAAATCAGAGAAGCTATTTTACACAACAGTACTTTTCACTGTGGGGATGATAAATAACATTTCTTAAGTACCTACTATAATACCATACCCTGGAGTAACTGCTTTCTCCTTAAAATGCCAGAGAAATAAATGCTATTCCTTTTTAGGAAGGCTCTCAGATCCACATCCATACCTGAGTCTCCTAGGATTTGTGATCAAGTCTCTCTGACTATTATGAAACGCACACATTTTTTGTTTTACTGCACAGCCTCTTGAAGGATTTGATAGTCTAATTAAGATACACTAAGTTAGACAGGATCATGTTGCAGCCTGTATGCTAACTGAACCAAGAATAGGCCTTTGAAATATTGTTTACTTTTCCATTGAAATAATAGTGCATCTCTTAGCAGAGTGCCTGACACATGTAGGCTC
This sequence comes from Arctocebus calabarensis, assembly GCA_963573935.1. Lineage (NCBI taxonomy): Eukaryota > Metazoa > Chordata > Mammalia > Primates > Lorisidae > Arctocebus > Arctocebus calabarensis. The sequence goes on along the minus strand of CAUYON010162009.1, from coordinate 11,874 downwards.
TCGGTACATGTGATTTTGTTGTTCATGGTTTCTTTTTTATGTGCTGCAGCCATGTGGCTACTTTGATATCAATCTGACTTGTCCATTCAATTGTGTATTATACCCCACAAACAGGAGTTTGCTGAACTAAATAACAAATGAAGATTATATATACCTGTAAAAAAATCAAAGGTCTCCCAACATATTCTTGGTCTGTGTTTAAAAAAAAAGCAGACTTGGCATGAACATGGATTTATCCTCACCCAAACTTAATGATATTGAAGCAGCAATCCCCAGTCTTTCGGGCACCAGGGCCTGGTTTCATGGATCGTCTTTGGATGGACCAGGAGGTGCTCAGGAGGGGATGTTATGAGGCCCAGTTCCTAACAGGACACGGACGGGTACTGGGGGTGGAAGACCACAGTATTTTAAAAAAATGATAAAAGTAATAAATAATTATGAATAATTGAATATGAAATCTGAATAATTATGCCAGATAGTCTCAAACATATTCAAATAGAGAATCACCTGAAAATATGTGTACAGTGCCAAGGAATATGCGTATCCTACGCCAAAAATATCTAATCACGATGTATCTATGCACTAAGATAAAGGTGATGCAAGATTATTTTAAAGATACAGTTGCTTTCATAGAAGTACTGAGTAGCTGGGCGCTGTGGCGGGAGCCTGTAGTCCCAGCTACTTGGGAGGCTGAGGCAAGAGAATCGCTTGAGCCCAAGAGCTGGAGGTTGCTGTGAGCTGTGACTCCACCGCACTCCACCGAGTGCGATAGAGTGAGACTCCGTCTCCACAAAAAAAAAAAAAAAAAAGTACAGAGTAGATTGGATGCTTTTTCCTCCATTCTTGAGATACTTTACTCAGGAGACCTTCTTATGAAAGACAGAAAACAACTATAGCCCAGGAGGAAGGAGAGAGATGGAGTGGGAAGGGAGGGGACAGGGGAGGTTTGATAGAGGGAGGGTAAAAGGCGGGACCACACCTAGGGAACATATTGCAAGGGTACAAGTCAAATCTGTCCAGTGTGGAATATAAATGTCTTAACACAATAATCAAGTAAATGAGGCAAAAGCCATGTTGATTGGTTTGATGTAACGTCAGATTGTATAAAAAAAATCAACACATTGTACCCCACAGATGCATAAATGTATTCATGATCTATGTGCATTTGACTTAATAAAAAAATAAGTAAATAAACTGGAGATTTTTGAGGTTATCCCAACAGTAAAAAATAATAATAATAAAATAAAGATGCAGTTGCCAAATGAAAATCATGAAAGAAAAAAATCAACATTAAAATTCTATTATACTGTTTTTGCTCCAGGAATTAAGAAAAGCCCTCTCACTATTCTAGAAGTGTAATATCTTGGTGCAGTTCCAAAAGATGGGAACCTTTCAACAACTCCTATTCTCCCGAAACTCTGCATGAAATTGATATAAACAGACACATGTGTATTATATGTATATTGTATATTTGAGATACAAGGATATATCACTATTTTTTAATCCCCCAATTAAATGTCTTCCCAAATGGAGCTTCTTTTTATTCTCTGATCAGATTTTGATAAAAGAGGCTTGAGAATGTAGTCTGGAAAATTAGATAATTTTATGTAATTTGGAAAGTTAGAGATTATGTAAACCATGCCTAATAATGAACAGTTTTGATCCTCTCTTGACCCTAGAACTTAGGTCTCAGGAAGTTATTGTCTATGATGATGTGGGCCTGACTGCAAAAGAATCAAGGTAAGTCAATTTACCTCATGGTCCTCCCTGATGACAGCCACCTCATTTTGTGATGCTTTGGTGACAGAGCCATCTCTTTAGGGTTCTTGGTTAAAGACTGGATGAAAGGTTGACTTGAGATATTCCCTTACTAAGAAGAGACAACAATGCATTAACATTTAAATGATCCAACAGTAAGGTCATTAATAACTCCTGTGTTAAATCCAGTGGGTACTTCTACTACGCTTCTCTATACTATCTTAAACTGTTGACTATGCCATGCTCCAAAGCAAAAAAACACTAACTCTTCCCTAGGTTTCCATAATTTCTTATTCCTCATCTTTACCTGCTCCTCCTAAGTGGTGTTGTGTCTAAGATGGTTCATTCTAACTCTTCCACTTGTTTCTTATATATCGTGTTCCTCAAATTTCCTAAATCAGTTATCTTCTGTTTTTCATTTATATGCTCACCCATACCTAGGACTTAATCACTGTTGTGATAATTTCAAAATTGACATTTTGAGGTCAGATTTCTCTCCTGACTTCTTATAATCCTGCTGGATAACTCTATCTGAAACTTGGAGTATCAATAATAACATATCATGTCACCTCTCTCCATCCAAATCCAATCCCTTTCTTCTCATCTCTACATTAGTCTCTGTTTCAGTGAACACACAGTTGTCCAAACCAAACCCCTGGATTTTATCCCTGACTCATGTTCCTCTCATGGCCTTCCCTCCCTACTGCTCTCAAACCCTTCCCACTTCTTGGTCCCCATGGCACAGCCACAATTCAGCCCTTCCCTGTTTCTCAATAATATTACTGCAACAACTCCATGAATAGCCATCTTACCTCCATTTCAGTTTATTCTCTAAAGTTTCTAAAGCACAAATATGATCATGTCAAAAAACCCAGCACCCAGATGCTTTAGTGATGATCTATCATTCTCAGAGCTCAATCCAAGCTACTTAGGAAAAATACATTGATTTTCCAGCTCCTGGCAACAACCTCTTAGCCTAGCTTGAACTTCCCACTCACACACCATTCCTATGCTCCAGCAATACTTTGCTACTTGGTATTCTTAACTTGAAAAGGCATCCAGAATTTCCAGACTTTCACATATGTTCCAACTTCATTAATGTATTCAACAAATATATGTATATATATATTTTTGCAGTGTTTGGCCAGGGCTGGGTTTGAACCCGCCACCTCTGGCATATGGGGCTGGCACCCCACTCCTCAACAAATATTTTTTGAGCATGAAATATGTGCCAGGCACTGTGCTAGATGCTGGCTATAAAGCAGTGAAGAAAAGAGATATAATTTCTACTGTTATTAGACACGCAAATAAATAAATGAAAAACTAAGTCTATAATTACACACTGGAATTTGGTTGCTTTGAAACAGGATTATTTTAAAAGAGAATAGATACAGAGTAAGTCCTCATAGAGGGTTGATACTCATTTTAGAGTATATAGTTGGGGAAGCTTCTCCAAGGAGATGAGAATTTAAGAACAAAACAATGATTCTTTCTACCTGTAATAAACTTTGTCATACATTTTGTCTGGTTAGCTATTTTATCCTTTATTATTCAATACTAGATTCAGATTTTACTTTCCCCAGGAAGCCCTCTCTAACGTTATCTATTAAAGTTAGGTATCCTCTTTTTATCTTAACTATTTTCTCATAGTTATAATGTTCTATTTTTTAAAAAATATTATGACATAGTTTTATTTGAGGGGAGATTTGCATTTGAATCCATTCTCCTTTGTTTATTAGTACATAAAATTTATATATATTTATGGGATCCATGTGATATTTTGAAACATGTATGATGTGCAATGATAAATCAGTGGTTTTAGGATATCACCTCAAAAATTTATCATTTCTTTGTATTAGGTACACTTCAAATCTTCTCACTATCTTGAAATATACAATACTATGTTGTTAGCTATAGTCACCTTACTGTGCCATAGAATACTAGAACTTATTTCATGTACCTACCTGTTATGTTTGTATCTATTAATCAACATCTCTTCATTATACCTACACATATATTCTTCTCAGCTTCTAATAATTGCCATACAAATGTTAGGCTATCTTTTTCTATTTCTGTGAAGAATGTTGTTGGTATTTTGATAGGGATTTCATTGAGTTTATAGATTGCTTTGTGTAGTATGAACAGTTTAACAATACTAATTCTTCTGATCCATGAACATGGAATGCCTTTGCATTTGTTACGTCCCCATCAATTTCTTTCATTAGTGTTTTATGATTTTCCTTGTAAGGGTCTTTCATCTCTTTGGTTAAATTTATTCTTATGTACTTCTTATATTTATTGTAAATGAAATTGCTTCCTTGATTTCTTTTTCATCTAGTGTATAGAAATGCTACTGACTGACTTATGTTGATTTTGTATCCTGCAACATTACTGAATTTATCAGTTCTAACAGTTTTTTTGACAAGTCTTAAGGTTTTACTAGATATAAGATTATGCCATCTGCAAAGAGGAACAACTTGACTTGTTCTTTTATAATTTAGATGCCTTTTCTTTCTCTTGCCTGATTGCTCTTGACAGGCCTTAGGGTACTATGTTGAATAGGCATGATGAAAGAGGACATCCTTGTCTTGTTCAGTTCTTAAAGAAAAGGTGTGTAGCTTTGCCCCCAGAATGATGTTAGCTGTGGGTTTGTGATATATGGCCTTAATTATGTTGAGGTATGTTCCTCTATGCCTAATATGTTGAGAGCCCCCCCGCCCGCCCCCTCCCCCCCACCTCCCCACTCCTGGCAAACGACGTGTACCAGCTCCCTCTCCAGTGGGGATGAGTTTTTTGTTTGTTTGTTTGTTTGTTTTTAATCATAACAGGATGTCAAATTTAATCAAATGCTGTTTCTGCTTTGAGATTATCATATAGTTTTTCCCTTCATTCAGTTGATGTGATGTATTATTTATTGATTTACACATACTGAATCCATTTTTGCATCTGTGGGATAAATCTCACTTGGTCATGGTGTATTATACTTTGGTGTGCTGTTGGATTTGGTGTGCTTGTGCTCCTTTGAAGATTTCTGCATCTGTGTTAATCTGGAATATTGGCATGCACTTTTGGGGGGTGTCTTTGTCCACTTTTGCTATCAGGATTAGGAAGAATTCCTTCCTCTTCAACCTTTTAGAATAGTTTTAGAATTGGTGAGAATTCTTCTAAGTTTGGTAGATTTCATCAGTAGCCACCTGGTCCTGAGATTTTCTTTATTGGGAGACTATATTTCTTTATATTCTATCTTGTTATTCATTAGTGGTCTGTTCAAGTTCCTTATTTCTTCCTGGTTCAACCTTGGTAGGTTGCATGTTTCCAGAAATTAATCCATTTCCTCTAAGTTTTCTAATTTAAAAAAATTAATCAAGGATTAGTTGAAAGTAACCAATTCAACATTTTGGTTACTTTAATTGTCTCTGTGTGCATAATAGTCTGATAACCCTTGGTAAGAATTGTGATGTCTCCTTTTACATTTTTTCATTTTATTTGAATCTTCTCTCTTTGGGGGAGATTAGACTAGCAGTTTATCACTTTTATCTTGTAAAAATCAACTTTTCACTTTGTTGATCTTTTGTATTTTCTTCTTAGTCTCTATCCATTTAGTTCTACTATGATCTGTATTGTTTCCATCTACTAATTTGGGCTTTGATTTATTCTGACTTTTCTATTTCCTTGAGTACATCATAAGGATGTTTATTTGAAATATTTCTCCTATTCTGATGTAGGTGTTTATTGCTATACACTTTCCTCTTAGCATTGCTTTTGTTACATCCCATACATTTTGGTATGTTGTGTTTCCATTTTCATTTGCTTCAGGAAAATTGTTTTCTTTCTTAATTTCTTTATTGATCCAATGGTCATTCATGAACATGTGTAATTTCCATGTTTTTATATGGTTTCCAAAGTTCATCTTATTACTGATTTCTAGCTTTATTCCATTGAGGTTTGAGAAGATATTTGATATGATTTTGATTTTCTAAAGTTTGTTGAGCATTGTTTAATGGCCTAATATAGTCTCTATTCTGGAGAATGTTCCATGTGCTGGTGAGAAGAATGTATACTCTACAGCTGTTGGATAAAGTTTTCTATAAATGTCTGTTAGGCCATTTTATCCAAAGTGCAATTTAAATCCAATATTTCTGTCTAGAATAATCTGTCCAATGGTGAATGTGGGGTGAAATACCCAGGTATTATTGTATTAGGGTCTATCTCTCCCTTTTAGATCAAATGATTGCTTTAATATCTAGGTGCTCTGTTGTTGAGTGTATATATATTTAGAATTGTTAGATACTCTTGCTGAATTGATTCCTTTGTCATTATATAAAGACCTTTGTTCCTTTTTATTGTTTTGAGTTAAAGTGGGTTTTACCTCATATAAGTATAGCTACTCTGGCTTGCTTTTGGTTTCCATTCACATGGAACATCTTTTTCCAATCCTGTCATTTTCAGCCTATATGTGTCTTTATAAGTAAGGTGAGTTTCTTGCAGAAAGCAAATAGTGGGGTCCTATTTTCAGGCCATCTGTATCATTTAAGTGGGGGAATTTAATCCATTTATGTTCAAGGTTATTATTGACTTGAGGACTTAATTCCTGTCACTTTGTTTCCTTGTATATTCATTGTTTCCTCCTATATCTTTATCATTGTGATCTGGTGGTCTTCTGTAGTGGTAACATTGAAGTACTTTCTCTTTCTCATTTGTGTGTCCTATCAGTGAGTTTTATATATTCATGTGTTTCTATGGTGGCTGATGTCATTCTTTTGCTTCTAGGTATAGAACTCACTTCACTTCTTGTAGGGCCAGTCTAGTGGTGATGTACCCTCAGGTTTTGCTTGTCTGGGAAGGATTTCATTTCTTCTTCATTTTTAAAGAATAGTTTTTCTGGGTATAATACTCTTCTCTGGAAGTTTTTGTTTTCTTTTTCTTTAACACTTTGAATATATCACCCTATTCAGTCCCGGCCTATGAGCTTTCTGATAAGAAATCTGCTGTTAGTCTGATTGGAAATTCCCTTATATATGTATATGACTTGATGCTTTTATCTTGCTGTTTTAAAATTTTTGTTTCTGAGTTTTTGACTGTTTGACTACAATGTGCCTGGGGAAAACCTTTATGGGTTGAACCTATGTGGGGATATTTGAGCTTCCCATATCTAGATAACTGTATCTTTTGTAAGACTTGGAAATTTTTCAGTTATCATCTCATTAGTTTTTCTATCCATTTGCCCATCTTCTCCTTCTGGAACATCAAATTCAATGATTTGGTTACTTTAAGATGTACCACATGTCATTTAGGCTCTCTTCATTCTTTTTATCTTTTTTTTTTTTTTTTTGTCTAAGTTATTCAAAACACTTGCTTCAATTTCAGAAATTCTTCTACTTGATCTAGTCTGTTGTTGAAACTCACAATTGTATTTTTTTCATTCATTGGACTCTTTAGTTCTAGCATTTTTTTAATGATATCTATGTCGAATTTCTCAGATTATAAATTTTCATGATTTATTTGTATTTGTATGTGTTCTCTCATATTTCATTGATATTTATTATCACTATTTTAATTTTTTCCAGGTATTTCAAATTTTTTTTTGGAATATGTTGCTGCAGAATGATTTATTCCCTTGGAGATGTTATGTTTCCTTTTTCATATTTCTTTTATCTTTACATGGATGCTTATGCATTTGGTATAAGAATTGCTTTTTTTGGACTGGCTTTCCCAGAAACTTTCTCCTATAAATGTTATCTGTAGTGTTGATTGTATAAGAAACTTCAGCTTTGATTCCAGATGTGTACAGTAGTACATAATTCAATATGCTTTCTTTTGCTATAATCAGTATGGTGGTACCTATGAATTCATCAGTGGCTTAAGCTGTGGTTATTATAGTAGAAGTGGTAAAAAGTTTTGCTGGGACAGGGACACCTGGCAGTCCAGTCCTCAGTTCCTACTGGCAGTGGGCTTAGAGTCCCTACCCTTTGGCCTTTGGATTCTATTTCCTGGCACTAGTATTAGCAGATCTAGATGGACTAATCCTTGGGCCCTTAGGTGGTTTACTTGGGTACCAGCAGTGGCAGCAGTGAGCTAGAACAGATTCTGTGGCTCCTGGGTGATAGCATCAGTGACAACAATAGTGGTCGTGAACCAACCTTTGGGCCCTTATATGGTACAAACAGGTGCCGGTGGTAGTGGTGGGCTGGACAGGCCATTCCCCAGGTGGGAATAGCCCATAGTGTTAGTGTTGACAGAGTGACAAGCCCATTCTCAAGCTCCTGGAAGCAGTGTACAAACACCAGTGGTGGTAGATAGAGCAAGTCTGTTCCATCTTCAGGTCCCCAGGAGGAATGCATGGATCAGGGCAGTGGCAGGAAGAGTGGGTTGATCTCCAGACGCCCAAACAATGCATGTGGGCAGGAGTGGCACCAGGTGGGGTAGGCCTGTCCTCAGCTCCCTGATAACAGGGCAGGTCAATCCCCAGATGGTTCTAGTGGCAGGTGGACTGGCTTTGTTGTCAGAACTCTTGATGGTGTGTGGGTGTGTGTGTGTGTGCCTACGGATGGCAACAGCCAGGGCAGGTTTGATCTCTATTCTCGACTTTCTCTTGTATCTAGACTGGGGACTCCCTGAGGTGGGACTGTGTCTTTCAGATCTGCATCACATGGCCTTAGACCAAAACATAGCTTGTTAAATTCATTAACTACAAAGGACCTGCTATAAACATGTGCAAAATAATCTGAAAACTCAAACTAGGAAACCAGAGAATCTCTGTGCCAAGCTGCAGCTGGAAGAATAAGTAAAATTTTGACGAATGAAGAGAGGAGAGAAAAAGGAGAGGGAATGGACAGTCATGTAAATGGAAAACATGTGTTTGGGAAGTTTTGTTGGACCATAGGTACATGATCAGGAAAGAGGGTATTACAAGCATGAGATGGGGGAGGGCCCTGGGACATCAAGCTTTTTCTTCTTTTGTTCTGTTTTTTGATTTTGGGTTTTGCTTTGTTCTTTTGGTATTTTGGGATCAGGTTACTATACTGCCCAGGCTGGAGTGCAGTGGCTATTTATAGGCATGATAGCATACTGTGGTCTCAAACTCCTGGCCGGCAGCAATCCCCCAGCTCAGCCTCCCAAGTAGCTGGGACTCCAGCCATACACCACTATGCCCAGCTGAATTCTTTTTCATGAAAAATAAATTTGTAAAACTCAAAAGAAAACACACAAGATATAAAGCATGGTACAATAAATTGCCCTGTGGTCACCACTCAAATTAAAAACCAAAACGTAACCAGTACCTTGGCCTTTCCCCCTTGTGCACATCCCTTTGTCTTTCCTCCAATGTAAAATTCCCCTGAATTTTGGCCTTTTGTTTTTCAGATTAATATGAGGGTACAATTAGGTTACGTTGTTTGTGTTTGTGAGGTCAAGTTCAAGTTGCAGTTGAGCCCTTCACCCAGGAGGTGTGCTCTCTACCCTTACAGGGAGCCTCACGGGTGGGATCTTACATCACCTCCTCCCCTTCTTGCATTTAAAGGTGCTTTTCTCTCCTGTGGGCATGTCGTTGTTCACGTACTAATTTCATATTGAGTATAAGCTTTTTCATTCTTTTAATACTTAGGATGTTCTTCAAATCCTTCCAGGTAAATACAAAAGATGTAAAGTCTCCATCTTTCTTTATGACCGAATAGTATCCTGTGGTATCCATATAACACAGTTTATCTATTCATGGGTGGATGGGCACTTGAGTTGTTTCCTCATCTTTGTGACTGTGAATTGAGCATTCTCCTAAATCTTGTATTTTTTATTTCCTTGTTTAAAACAAAAATGGTAAAAAAAAAAAAAAAAAAAAAAAAATGGTGTTTTCAGGGCGGCACCTGTGGCTCAAGGAGTAGGGTGCCAGCCCCATATATCAGAAGTGGTGGCTTCAAACCCGGAACCCAGCCAAAAACTGTAAAAAAAAAAAAAAAAAAAAAAAAAAAAATTGGGGTTTTCAGACACAGATGATAAAAATATCATTTCATGTGGGATTTGAGCATTATAAAAATGGTATTTTGCATATAAAATGCTGCAATTTTTTTTATTCCTCCATTGTAATTCATTAAAATTTTTACTTTTCTATAACATTCCATATGTATATATCACAATTCATTTATCCATTCTCTTGTTGCCAAGTATTGAGGTAGTTCCTAATGCTTTGAGCTTATAGACAATACTGTGACAGATATTCGTGTCACCTGTGAACACGTGAGAGATGTCTTCTAGGAGACATACTTAGAAGGGGAGAGAAATACCAATTATATAGGGAGTACAAGTTGGTAAGAAAATGACAATTTGTTTTCCCAAGTGGTCTTACCAGTTTAGTTTAATTTTATTATTATTATTATTTTTTTTTTTTTTGGCCAGGGCTGGATTTGGACCCACCACCTCTGGCACATGGGGCCAGTGCTCTACTCCTTTCAGCCACAGGTGCTGCCCGGTCTTACCAGTTTAATCATTCATTTCCTTCTCTCTGATCATGATTACTTTAAAAGAATGTTACAGTACTTCTTGTGAAAACTGAATGAATATATATGAAATACCTAGCTTAAGTCCTAACACATAAGTGATCACAAAGTATTACTTCTTTCTATAATTAATATCCCCCCCCTTCCTTATACCCTCTGCTGCCAGACCCACTACTCACACTAAAGACCAGTCAGCTTGGTTTTGACTCACAGTGAAATTTAGCATCATCATTCACATTGGAGGGGCAAAGAAACTGAGGCTCGGAAAGGAGATGAAGTGTGATTATAAAACAGGACAACCTCTTGCTTCTGGTTTCAAATTTGGATCATCACAGATTGAGGCCAGCAAATTACAGCCTGTGGGCCAAATAAGGCTTGCCGCTCGTTTTTGTAAATAAAGTTGCAGCAGCAGGGTTGAATAGTTGTCACAGAGATTACATGCCCTTGCCATAGATTATCAGAATATATTTCTAGGTAAGTTTTTAATGTTTTTGTAAAACAAAAGTGTTGACGGTTCTGTAAATGCTTAACAATTCGGTCTCAATTTACTTGCTCAAGCTACTTTTCTCCTTAGAAATGAAGATAAACTGAAAACCTGGAAGCCCAAGTTTTTGATACCAAAAGAAAAAAAAGAGAGAGCGAAAGATGCCGAAGACTCGGGAAGGTAGGAACACAGATGCACGTATATTACAGCTTAACTGCTGCAATTTATACCTCTTACCAGCTGTGTGCTTTAGACAAGTCATTGAATTGGATTCTCGTTTCTTCATCCACAAAATGAGAAAAGCAACACAGTTGAAAGGATTAAAAGAGACAAAGAATATGAAAATGTTAAGTACCATACATGTTTGCATTAATCATCATCCTACTTTTTATGGATGGGAAGAGAGGGAAGATTTCAACTCAGCCCTTAACAATGAAAAACCTCCAGTTTTCTTTTCTCCTACATGACAAAACTTATATACGCCCTAAGAACTTAAATGCATTAATAACTTTGAGAAAAAAGACATTAGATGTCATATACTAACCTCCCTAAAATACAATATAATTCTAGTTGTGACTACACTTATTATTAGATTCTTACAAACAAATGTTTTATTGACCCCAAATCTAACCTTTACTCACGTGATTCAAGTTCCCAGTTGGTTGTTGAGGGAGGTGATTTTTTTTTTACTGATTCAAATGGTCCCTTAGAGTTCTATGCTCCAATCTTCTCATTTGCTAGGGCAGGGAGGGATCTGAGATACTTTATGTAACAGATGGTCTTGGAAAAAACCTTGTCTAAATAGTCTCTTAGACGTGAACTTGTGTAGTCTGTCTTCTCTGGGAAATCGTTCTAGAAAAATCCTAGTGGAGAATCCCCAAAGAAACCAGACATTAGTCTGGACCAAATCTAAACTAAGAGGAGGGACTTGGTGCCTGTGGCTCAAGTGGCTAAGGTGCCAGCCACATACACCTGAGGTGGGTTCGAATCCAGCCTGGGCCCGCCAAACAACAATGACAGCTGCAACCAAAAAATGGCTGGGCATTGTGGCGGGTGCCTGTAGTCCCAGCTACTTGGGAGGCAGAGGCAGGAGACTCGCTTGAGCCCAGGAATTGGAGGTTGCTGTGAGCTGTGATGCCACAG
>CAUYON010162006.1:0-15852 GCA_963573935.1 Arctocebus calabarensis | reverse complement strand
TAAGAAGAATATGTTCCAGCTCCATCCATGTAAACACAAAAGAGGTAAAGTCTCCATCTTTCTTTAAGGCTGCATAGTATTCCATGGTATACGTGTACCACAATTTATTAATCCATTCGTGGGTCGATGGGCATTTGGGCTTCTTCCATGACTTAGCAATTATGAATTGGGCTGCAATAACCATTCTGGCACAAATATCTTTATTATGATGTGATTTTTGGTCTTCAGGATATAGACCCAATAAAGGAATTACAGGATCGAATGGCAGATCTATTTTTAGATCTCTAAGTATTCTCCAAATATCTTTCCAAAAGGAATGTACTAGTTTGCATTCCCACCAACAGTGGAGAGGTGTTCCCCTTTCTCCACATCCCCACCAACATCTCTGGTTTGGGGATTTTGTTATGTGGGCTAATCTTATTGGAGTTAGATAATATCTCAAAGTAGTTTTGATTTGCATTTCTCTGATCATTAAGAAATGCTCGCCATCCTTAATGATCAGAGAAATGTATTATCCACACTCTTATATCATCTTTGCTAAAAAAATGGTATTATATTTATGTAGACTTACAGTGACGATCTTCTTAACCTGTCCTTCATTCTGCAATATTTCCTTTTCTTTCTTCACTTGTGTTCTTCACTTCTGCAATATTCAGGCTATGTTTTAGTAACGTATTGAGTGTAATGGTTGATTTATAACTTGATACTTATACATATAACCAGATATTGGTAAATATATGGAGGATAGGCCTCACTATCTTTCCTCTAGTTCAATAAATAGGAAATGTCTAATTTCAATGGTTTTCAAATTATGGTTTATGAAATATATTTTATGAAAGAATTCGTGGCCAAAAACACATTTAGGTTGGGATTAGTCCAATGACTCCAGCCTTGACCCTGAAGTTGACATTTTTACATATGAAAAAGGAGTATGTACATCTCCCATAATCTCAGCAATTGAAATTTCTCTGGCTCTAGTGGAATACAAATTAGCACAAATACAACAAAAATAATAATAGTGGCTATGCTCTCTTAAGTATCTACTTTGTTCCAGGTACTTGACTTTCTTAACTACTGTTATGTGTGAATACTATGCTAGGTATTTCGTTGATATTGGCTCCATTCCTGATAGTGACCTGATTAGAAGAGTTATCACTATTCTATTTTTATAAAAGAAGAAGTTGAAGCTTAGAAGAGTTCAGAGAGAAACATGGGGCAGAACCAATATTCTAACTCAAATCAGGCTAAGCATAAATAATTCCACTCTCTTAACAACTATGGGAGTCTGGTTTTAAGCTCCGAAAGGGCAGAGACCATGTTTGTTTTGCTCATCTTTCTATTTCTAGCACCTAATTATTTGCTTGGCATTCAATGTATATGTGTGAGTTGAAAGAATAAATCAGCATCTTTCCTATTCTTGTTAGCTGTCTGTTTTTTTTTAATCTGTAAAGTGAGAATTTTAATGTTAAAATTTTTTATTAAGACATTTAATGAGACCATATGACTTAATGTGGTTGCAGCAGTGGAAGTGCTCAGGATGAAGCAGTACAGAGCAGCAGGAGCCTAAGACAGAATCTAGGAAAGGCTAAAATATACAGAGATATTGGAATCAACCCCACATCCCATGAGTTCAACAATTCAACATTTGACTCACATAATTTTATTGGTGACCAATAAATACTCTTTGCCTATGTAATTTATTTTCAAGACTTTCATGCAATATCAGCATAGTAAATGCAAGAATTAAAATGAAAAGCTCTAGGCAGTACGTTCAACAATCCCGTGGATCTGTCTCTTGCCTCAACAGTATTTGGATGGAACAGACCTGGGAACACCCTCTCTACCATCCTCGACCATCCTCCAGAGACCTCTCCATTGGCAACCTCTGGGATGATCTGAGAGGGAACTTCTGGGAACTTCTGAGACCAGTCAATACCATTTCTGTGGTTACTCCTATTGCCAACCAACCATGAGCTCTTAGGATTATTCCTCGGTGTAGGCTGCCGTAAACCACCTGCTCGATTTGCATCTTCAGGCCTCTGACACAATGTGGCTCTGGAAAGTGTGGGCCACTTCTGCACAAATAAGCTGAGGAGAAGAATCAAGGAGCCTAACAAGCATCTCAAGCAGGTACAAGACGCATGAGATGAAACCCTGAATGTAGTGGATGGGGCCATTTCTCTGGAGAAGAACCTAACCAGGCCATTCTAGATCTTCATGTCCTGGGTTCTGTATGAACAGACCCCCATCTCTCTGACTTACTAGACAGCCATTTCCTAGATGAGGAAGTAAAACTCATCAAGAAGATGGGAATCCACGTGACCAACCCCCACAGTCTGGTGGACCCCAGGCTGGGCCCAGCGGGCATCTCTATTGAAGGTACACCTGCAAGTAGATGAGACTACCAGGCCAGTGACCTCTGAGGGACCCCTCTCAGTGTGTCAAGTCTCCTCCCTGACCCTCTCCCTCCAGCCCCTCAGCAACTTTTTAATCACCCTACATGCCTCTCCCAAGGCTTGGACCAAATGGAAATAAAGCTTTTTGAGAGAGGAAGAAGGGAAGGCAAGCAAGCTTTAAATTCAATCTGTCTTTGTAGCCCAGGTAAAACCACCAAATAGTGTTGACTACATACTAGGTGTTGAATTCATTGCAATTAAAAATTAATATGCGTATTTATGTCCAAGGCAGAATTGCTTCACTAAATTCCAAAATGAATGATCTTGCAGATACGAAATAATGTTGTATGTTTTTAAAATGTCATTTAGTCTGTTTAGTCAAGGAAAACCTGGGTGTCATTTTAGCAAACTTGAAGCTTCATTAAAAGTTAGGATTCTGTCCTAAGAGAAAAGTAGAACTCATCTTACCAAAGAAGATGTCTTGTCACCTCTAAAAACAAAACTATGACAAATTATTTTTAAATAATTTTAAACATGCCCTAACTATAAAAGTAGCATATGTTCATGAACAAACTTTAGAAAATATGCTCAAAAGTAAAAAATGAAATAAACCACTTGACCCTAAGATAACTACAGTGTACATTTGTTGCATTATGCTTAGACATCTTCTATTTTATTTATAGGTATGTGAATCAGTAGAAAGAATGTGAATCTGATATTGTTGTCCTTGTAGACATTCTCAATATGTCATTTTAGGTACTTGGACTCCGCGTGTAGTTCCTTTTAGCCACAGGGTCAGTCTGTACACTCATATCTAACTCGAGTAACAGCAGCCCGCCAACACAATGTCATTGCCCTAAATCAACTATAATTTTCCTGTCAAATATTCTTTCCTGAATTCTAGTTATCTCTGTGACCATTGTTTGTGATTAGTATCTTTCTATAGGCGTTTCTCTATGAGGCTCTAGAATGACTTAGTGTGGTTTCTTCTGCAAGTGTTTCATCATGTATTATGTATTTTGGTTCACAATGTTCTCAAGAACACCATGTATGGAATATCTATTGATTTTCCTCCTCCCAACATAAGTTTAGGTCATCTAAATTTTATGAATGTATTTCTTTAATCATATCTTTGCATAGTATTTAAATTTGGAGTAGATAAACCTTGAACTATTATGGAGAAATATTTACATCTTAATTTGGTGTCATTTTTTATTTTGGTCATCTCCCAAGCTATATCTTTTACCCCATGCTAAATTCTGTTCATCTTTGGCATTACAAATCAGTACATACACAAAGCATATTAAATAATTCCTCTATTCAGTTGATTTCTAGATACTGTTTTATCTTTCACTCTGTCTTGAAATAAACACTTTGGTCATATTGTAGGTCAGGAGTTCTTTATCTGAAATTCTCAGATACCTAAGAGTCCTAGGATTGATTTCAGAAAGCCTATGAATTTGGATTGGAAAAAAGTACATTTTATGTTTATTAGCTACTACTTGAAATTTAGCAAATTCTTTGAGTATATGTATATGTAGACAACAAACCACAATAGTTTTTGAAGTATCTATGACTTTGTCATTAATAAAATTCACAGATATTTTTGTTATCCTACAGTTACAGGTCAATATAATTTATATTGATCTCTACTTTGAATTTATGGCAGTTATTAGAGTTACTGCTAGATCTTAGTATTTATTTATTTGTTTTATTTGTTTTCAGATTAACATGAGATTACAAACAATTAGGTTGCATTGCTTGCATTTGTTGGGTAAAATCCCTGTTATAGTTGTGCCCCTCCCCTAGGAGGCGTGCCACATGACCTTACATTGTGCCTGTTAGGTGAGAGCACACCAGTCCTCCTCATTCCTCCCCAAATTCCCCAAACTTGAATTGAGCTTTTCTCTAGTGTGAGCATATGTTTATTCATCTACTGGCTTCATGTTAGTACTGAGTACGTTGGATACTTGCTTTTCCATTCTTGTGATACTTTACTAAAGAGAATATTCTCCCAATCTTATCCAGGTTAATACAAAAGATGTAAAGCCTGCATTTTATGGCTGAATAGTATTCCATGGTATACTGCAGTTTATTAATCCATTCATGGGTTGCTGGACACTGGGTTGATCCCACATCTTGGTGGTTATAAATATTGAGCCAAGCTGTGATAAGCAATCTAGTGCAAATGTCCTTATGAGAAAATGATTTTTTTTTTCCTCCTGGATATATAGGAGATTTGTAAGGGGATCACAGGATCAAATGAAAGGAATAATTTGAGTTCTCTTAAAATGGGTTTGATTTAAGAAATGAAGTATAAATAAATGGTAGAATCACCATTACAAAACAAATAATAACTGTATCTCCAGGTATCGCCAAAGGTGATATTTGTCAATATAAACAAAGAAAGGGCTCAAAAGAAGTAAGTATGTGGATGGTGGCCTTCTAAAAGGAATTTCATTAAGGGAATTTAAAAGTAGTAAACCTATATACCTAAACTCCAGAAGGTACTATCAGAGAGGACCGTCATTGCCTTTGACAAAATGCCCTTTAGTAGCATTATCAGAAGCCACACAATGAGCTGAATTCTGGTGCCTATAGCTTTTTCTTCTGGGCTGTATATTGTGTACACTGTACCAACAGTGGTGGTTGCTAAGTCAGTACTTATTCTTATAAAAGAAAATATGTGCCAAAATGATATTTTCTCTATGAGAGATACTATGGTTCATTACAAAATAATGAGTCTCATCTATCTCAGACGCATAAGTTTGAGAAATATTTCTTTTCTATGAATCATGTATTCCTCATCATGTATACAGTGGAATTCTCAAGGCTGTCATTCTGCAGACTTCAGGGCTACTTCAACAGCTACTTCTGCATGACTCTGACAAGCACAACAAGTCTGTCTGTAGGGGATTTGGAGCTGACAGCATCAGGGTAGATCATTACTGTCTATATTCATCAGTAAAGAGGGCTGCAAAATAAGAAAAACTTAAGGGGGCTGGAAAATGGTTATTACAGCTTCTATTTAGGGAATGAGTATGCATTACCTAAGGGGCGTTTGTGCTTTGGGAAGGAATAAAAACATTGCCAAGAAGTTAAACTTGTGCTGGATTATCTCTAACTTGTGCTGGATTCACATCACAAAGATATGTTGGGAATCAAAGCCAGAAAAAGGGAGACAGATTCAATGAGATGTACTGATGAACCAGTTTTCCTCTGCAAACAACTCTGTGTGTATCTGGGTGAGTATCTGTCTCCCAACCGGTGCTGTGCCATTTTGACCTGTATTCAAGTGGCTTCAGAAATCAGAGGTGCAGGAATATCACGCACCCTACACACTGTGGAATAAGGTCAGATAGTCCTATAACATCAAAATGCAGTAAGTAATAAGGAAAGAATAGGAAAATTGTACTTAATGCTGTCATCTAAGATAAATGCCTTGCTCTGAGATAATACAGTTAGCTTAGACTGACTGACTGCCAGACTCTCTACTCAGCTTTTTAGATATGCAGCATCTTATTGAGTCTTCATAACAACCCTGTGTGATTCACCTCTTATGAAGAACCTCAGGCATAGAGAAGTTTCAATAACTTGCCCACAGTCATTGGTATGCTAATAACAAACAGAGTTGATGTTGAATCTTAGGCAATCAATTTTAGAGCTCAATTACCCTGTACTGCATTTATTGGCTAATGATGTGTTCTGCTCAAGAAGGTACCATAATATACCTTCCCTGGATTTTTGTCCCTGGTTACACATAATGGAAGCTTTTACCTCCTGATAACGACTTTTCCAGAATCTGATAATGACTCAGTTCTTAATACTTTGCTTCTGTATCCCAGTGTGTGTGAATGTATACACATACACATGTATGCATTTTCTTTGAGCTTATTGAGGAGGTATCTTTTGTGTTTATTTATCCAAATGTTTTATTTTGAGCTAATTGTAAATGTATATTCAGTATTAATTGATAATACAAAGAGATCTCTTGTATCCTTTACCTAGTTTTCCCTGATCTTGCAAAACCATAGTATAATATTACAACTGGGGTATTGACATTGCATAATCCACCATCTGTATTCAGACTTCTCAACTTGTACTCGTTCCTATGCATGGGTGTGTATGTACATACATACATTTAGTTCTATGCAATTTTATCCCACAAGTATGTTTATGTATTTATACCACAGTCAAGATACAGAAGAATACATTCTTCACCATGAGCATCCTTTGTGTGACAACCTCTTCTCCCACCTGCACCTCCTCATCAATGTCCTTAATCTTTGGCAACCATTAATCTGTTCTCCATTTCTAAAATTTCCTCTTTCCAAGTGTTTAATGTAAATGGAGTCACAAAGATTGTCACCTGTTGAAATAGGCTTTTTCCACTCAGCGTTATCCCTGGAGACTCTTCCAGATTGTTGCATATATAACACGTTTATGCTTTTTTATTGCTGAGTAGTGCTCCACAGTCAGCTTAACAATTCACCTGTTGAAGAACATCTGGGTTGTCTCCAATTTGGGGCTTTTATGAATGAAGGTGCTATGAATATTCATGTATAGGCTTTTTTGTGCATATGTTATCATTTCTCTAGGATAAGGCCCAGGAGTACAATTGCTAGGTTAGATGGTTGTTAATCTTTAGTTCTTTAAGAAACCGCTGAACTGTTTTTCAGAGGGGCTTCGTGCTAAAATAGTGCCATCAGCAATGTATCAGTACCCAGCTTTCTCGCCGTCCTTACTATCATTTAGTTTACCACTAATTTTTCTTTAATTTTTTTATTAAATCATAACTGTATACATTAATGCATTTATGGGGTACAATGTGCTGATTTTATATACAATTTGGAGTGCTTACTCAAACCTCAATTATTGTGTTAAGACATTTATACTTTATAATATACTTACATTGCTACCTCTTGGCTTATCCATTTTGGATGTTATGCATTTACTTTCTGCTATGATGCTCTGTATAATTAGCTCACTAATCAACCCATTCCCATTCTTTTTCCCTCCATCCTTCCCGTGTAAAGTACTATTTTCAGTTTTTTTGCTGGTCATCTGTGCAACTTCAAAAGACCCACATACTGAAACCTTCATCACTTGACTCTTGCTTTGTAAGATAACACCACTGCCCCCTCCAACTCTTTCACTTCAAAAATTTTTACGCTCTGTCAAACTTTTCAACATTTGCAATCCATTTTGTAAGGATAATTTTCTTATTTGTTTATAGTTGGTCTTGAAAAGTTAAACATCAGTCAACATTACTAGCTTTATAAAACTGAAAATATTTAATTACACATTCTTCTAGCGTGCTAAATAACACCCCCGGACCATTCCAATATAATTGTTCATAATAACAAGTTGAAATAGATTATTCCCACTAATTGCTCAAAATTGTCCCTTTTTAGATTACTTCACACTTGAAACATGCACCACTTCTTATTCTTTGAGTTGTAAGTTGTCAATCTTCTTGGAATAAACCTTCTAATTAAAGCATATGCATACATAAAAACCAAAAATTATAGCTTGATAAATGTTCACAATAAATAGATCATTAACACCTCCCCAAATCTTGTCTGAACTATCTTAATCTGTTATTCTTCCCCACAGATAACTATTATTCTGACTTCAAACACTCTACATTTTTTTTTTTACCTTTTAAACTTTATGAAATATAAGCCCGGGCCTATAGCACAGTGGTTTTGGCCACATACACCCAAACCCGTTGGTTCAAACCCGGTCTGGGCCAGCCAAACAACAATGACAACTACAACAAAAAAACAGCTCGGCATTGTAGTCCCAGCTACTTGGGAGTTGCTGTGAATATTCATGTACAGGTTTTTTTTGTGCATATGTTTTCATTTCTCTAGAGAAATTGCTTGCTTTAGAGGCAAGAGAATCATTTAAACCCAAGAATTTAAGGTTCCTGTGATCTGTGACGTCATGACACTCTAAGACTCTATCTCAAAGAAAAAACAAAATAAGACTTCTGTCTCAAACAAAACAAAACAAAAAAACTTCATGTAATATACATTGAGAAATATTGACTAGTCTTTTAGCTTCTTTTGCTTAACATTAGGTTTGTGAGAGACATTCATGTAGTGACATCCATCAACAATTCCTTTATTGTCATTGCTGTAAAGTAGCCTTTTGTATTAAAATATCATGATATATTCCAGCTCTGACAAACTTCTGGACTTTTCCCCCTGGTCTGGTGAATATTTTATTATAAACATTCTTATTTGAGTACACCCATGTGAATTTTCCATTTGGCATATGCCAGGAGTGCAATTACCGTGTTATAGAGTATGAGTATTTTCAACTTTAGTGAATGCTGTTGAACAGAATTCCTAAGTTTTGCTATTTTACTAGATCAACTAAGCTGGCTACACTTGGTCTTGACAGCTATTTTCATTTTAGCCAGTTTGGTGAATAGATGTTAGTTCATTGTGGTTTTAATTTGCATTTTCTTGACAACTAGAAAAGTTGAGTACATTGTAATATGTTTTGCAGCCAGTTTTTCATATATTCGGGATGAGCAAAATTATATCATCCTTTTGCTTTTTGATTAGCAGTTTTGTTTCATGTTTAAAACATACAGTATTTGCCTATCCCAAGGCTTTAGAAACACTAATATCTTCATCTGGAAGCTTTAACTGTTTTGCCATTTGTATTTAGGTCAAAAGTCCACCTGAACTTAATTACTGTGTACAGTGTAAAGTAGAAGTGAGAACATGTTTTTCCTATATGCGTATCCAACAGATTTGGTCTCATTTATTTAAAAGACTAACCTTTCCCCATATCTCTGCAGTGAAATCTCAGTCACAAAGCAAGTCACAAATCCAGACATTTGTAGGGATGTTTCCGTATCTTCTCTCTTGTTCTGTTGTCCTATTTGTCTGTCCTTGCATTGGCACACATCCTAGCTTCATATGAACACTTAAAATGTTGTTGTGTAAGCCTTTCAGTATATAATTGTTTTGGCTATTCTTGGTCCTTTGCATTTCCATTTAAATTTTAGAATCAGATTGCCAATTTATAAAAATCCTCCTGGGATTGAGATTCAGAGTGCCTTGAATCTATAGATACATTTGTAGAGATGAGACATCTTTCCAATATTACAATCCATGAATCTGCTATGGATCCCTTCCATTATTTAATTCTTTATAAACCTTCTCTCAGTTTTTTTTTTTTTTTTTGGTACTTGCCCACCAAGTTTTTGCTAGAAATATTACTAAGTAGTTGAAAAAGTTGTATGCAAATAGGAACTTTTAAAATTTATATTTAATAATGATATATAGAAATGAATTGATTTCCATATAGAGACCCTTTAAATAATACTTTTGATACATCTATTTACTAACTCTAATAGTTTATTTGTAGATTCTTTTGTATTTCTTGTAGGTCTTTTATATTTTTAGTCAACTAGGAACAACTTTGTTCCTTTCTCATATTCTTTTAATTTTATTTTCTTACTTTATCGCCCTGACCAGGACTGCCAATGAAATATTGAACAGAAATGGTGATAACAGTTACCTCTGCCTTGTCTCAGCTTTCCAGAGGAAGACTTTCAATATTGACTATATGTATTAATACATACATATGGTATTAATACATAATGGTTTATTTATTTGTTTGCTTTATAGATAAACTTTATCATTTAAAAGAAATTCTTTATTCCTAGTGCTTTATATGAATTTTTACTTAATCATATTAATATTATTATCCTCATCTTTTTATTTTAGTTAATGTGGTGAATTAGTAGAAGTTTGAATGTTAAACTATCCTTACATTTCTGAAATGAACCTAACTTAGTTGTAATATATTGTTCTTTTTATATATCATTCAGTTTGTTTTACTTAAATTTTGTGTAGGACACTTTAAGACCTGGAGATATCTGCTTATAATTTATCTTACTCTCATACAGTTCTTATCAGGACTCAGTATGAAGATTTTGTTACCCTCATAAGAACTTAGGAAATGTTCCTTCTTTTTCTGTTCTCCAGAGTTGGTTAAGACTGGTATTACATTTTCCTTATATATGTGCAAAAAAATTGATCTAGACCTGGAGTTTTAAATTATGATTTCAATTTTGAAAAAGACATAGAATTTTCATATCATCCTCTTTTTATTTTTTTTGTATTAGCTTTATTGAGTCTTTCTTTGTCTTTTTTTAAAGGATTTTCCCTTTGCATCTGAATTTTTAAGTTTATGATATGCAAACAATTACAAAATCTTTTTTGAAATGTTTGCTGGCTATATAGTGATGATCATTCTCACATTTACAACATTGGTGTTTTGGGCCTTCTCTCTCTCTCTCTTTAATCAGTTCTGCTAAGATTTTATAAATTTTAATAGCTTTTTCTAAAAACTACCTTTTGGTTCTACTTTTTAAAATTTCATTCATCTCTAATTTTATCTTCATTGTTTCCTCTTTGCTTCTTTATTTTAATTTACTTTTCATTCTTTTATAGCTTCTTGAATTAGATGATTGGAGTATTGATTTCCAGAATTTTTTTCTTGTTAATATATTTAACAAAGGCTGTACATTTTCTCTTTAAGTATAAATTTATAGATAGCCTTCAAATTATATCATATTTTCATTATAATTTATTCTGAAAAAGTTTTTGAATTTCCATTTTGATTTTATATTTGACCCACTGATTATTCAGAAATAAGTTCCTTCACCTTCAAACATCAGGGGATTATCCAATTATCCTTTATTTATTGAAATCTACTAATTACACTGTAATTAGAAAAATTTTACATTATTTCAGTTTTTTTAATTTGTCCAGACTTACTTTATGGCCCAGAATGTGAAAATTTGGGGCAAATATTTTTTCCACATATAGAAAGAATACATGTTCTAGCAAAGTAGTTGGGCATAGAATTCTATATATATCAGTTATGTGCTCTGTTATTTTCTATATTCCTGGTGATTTTTTTCCTGTTATTCTATCAATTTCAAGAAATATGCATTGTAATTTTCCATGATTATTATGAGATTTCTATCTTTTACATTGTCTATCAATTTTTGCCGTATAAGTTTTAAGGTTATATAATTAGTATGTGCATATTCATTTTCTTATGTGAATTTGCCTTTTGTCATTATGAAATAGCCTTATTTATCTACAACAATGTTTCTTGCCTTAAAGCCTTTTCTGTCTGGTATTGCCACGTATTTCTTTGCTTCATTTTTAAATGGTATGTATTTTCCATCCTTTTATTTTAAATGTTTTATGTTTATATGTTTGTGATGTGTTTCTTAAAATCAGTTTAGAGTCATTTCTTAGTTTGTGGCCAGATTTGTAGGTTATTTTTCTTTAATTATTTGTTTTTACTAATCTAGCATCCCAATCTAGGTCTTTTAATTTTTGCCAATATGTTTTGCGTAGTTATTTGTATATTTTGGTTTCAAATATACCATCATGTTGCTTATTTTCTGTTTGACCCACTTCTCTTATGTTTCTTTTCTCTCCTTTTTTTGCCTTCTTTCACTTAGAATATTAATTAACTTATCCAAGTAGGTCACAAAATCTAGCAAAGCAGTAATGTGACACGGCTTCCCTATGTATGTTTCCTTGGGCACATTTTGGAAAGTTTTTCTGATGTATTTATGTAAGAATTAGACTAGCTGGGTATGCTATGCATAATAAATGTGAACATATTTATAAGAGTATGAAACAGTATCTGCATATAATGGCACAAGGCTCAGTTGGTTACATGAGTCCCATATTATGTCTTAGTATTGTAATAAAAATACAAGCACAAAAAGGCATATTCCACAACAAGATACCACTTCCTATGTGTTATTAAAAAAAATTGCCAAACAGCAAGTATTAGTGAATAGGTAGAGAAATTGGAACATTTGCACACTGTTGATGGGAATACAAAATGATATAGTCATGTACTAAACAGAATGGTTGTTCTTCAAAAAATTAAAAATAGAATTACCATATGACTTACCAATCCTACTTCTGGGTATACACCAAAAAGAATCAAAAACGGAGAAATATTTGTACATTCATGTTCGTGACAGCAATATTTACAATAACCAAAAGATAGATGCAATTCTTGGACAAGTAACTAGATAACAAAATGTGGAATATACATAAGATGGAGTATCATTCAGCCTTAGAAATGAAGGAAATCCTGATAGGATTCCTACAGTAGGAATTGACCTTGAAGACATTATGCTAAGAGAAATAAAACAGTTGCAAAAGGACAAATCCTACAGGGTTTCACTTATATGAGATAGCTAGAGTAGTCAAATCACAGACAGAAAGTAGAATGGTGGCTGGTAGGGAATGAGATGGTAAGGGGGTGTAACTGTTTACTGTTTATTCGTGGTTTTATTTTGGGAAGATGAAAAAGTTCTAGAGATAGATGTAAATGATGGTTGCACAACAATGTCAATATACTTAATGCCACCAAACTGTATACTTAAAAATGGTTAAAATAGTCAATTTTATATTTTGTGTATATATATATATATATATATATAAAATCACAATTTTTTTCAAAAGTGTATTCATGAGATCTGTAGTGTGCTCACATTTAGTAAAATCCAAATTTTCTTCACCTCTCTCATGGTTTATTATTAGGCTAAAGGAAAGTCTAGCTCAGGGATGACCCAACACTTGCTTTACTTGCTTCTCAGCAAGACACAGGGATATTCCATTCAAAGCAAAAATGTGTTCCTTTTAGTGAACACATTCAATTAAATGAAAATGGCACGTTGAGTTTCTTTTTACTTAGCCTATTTTGACAAGGAAAGTTTGGGTTTATCAATTGAGAACAAAGAATGAGTGAGAGGTCTCAAATGATGAAATTAAAGTATAATAACAAAGGAGATAGTCTTTGAATGCCATAAAAACTAAATAATTCTTCTAAGAAGTTTTATAGCAGAATGCAACTAAATTAAAGGAAAACATTTATGCCCATTACTTATTTATACCACATTCTTAGGTTGGTGCAAACTGATCTCCATCAAATCCAAACCATTTTTTCTTCAGTGTTTCATGACTTTGGATAAATCTGGTTATCTGGAACATAGGAAATTATTTCAATCTCTGGCTAAAGTGATAACTATAGTTCGTTGTTTAGCATTCTAGCCTCTAGATTCACATTCCAGCATTGCACACAAATCACAGGAACGTAGGAAAGTCTCCCTGAGTGGCTGCTAAGGTACAAGGCAAATGCTCAGTGTCTGAAGCCTTATGAGAAATTGCCAAAATGACCAAACTAAGAGAATTCAACTACAGAAGGACCAATTTGCGTGAAATTTGAGTCTTTAAAGAACAGTATTTTTAAGTGGAGTGAGTCAGTATTTAAAACAGTAGCCCATTCATGGTTCAAGTACCAAGTGCAATAGGAGAATGAGCCTATCTGACCCTTGTTAATCTGAGGAAAATGTTACAGCAAATAGTGATACTTACAGCATTTATTTTTTAAAGAGTTGCCCAGAGGACTAAGGGCATTTTAAAAAGCATTAGTAGAAAGGTAAGTACTTAAAAGAAATTAGAAACTTTCTTAAATACCAAAAGAAACATTAAAAAGAAGAAAAAAAGGTAATTGATTAAAGAAACATAGTAAATTACAAATATAGTAATAGGTATAACGTAAAATAATATGACAGAGTTAAGACATGTAAGCCATATCAATAAAAGTGAGTGGGCAAAACTCATAAATTATGGGAGGAAAGAAGATTTTCAGATTAGCCCACAGTGTAAAACCCACCTTAATGTTGTATACGAAGTAGACTGCAAAGGCTCAATACTTTTCTTAAGTGCATAAAGGTATACCAGGCAATTCCAAGCCATAGGAAATTAGACATTTTCATCCTGATGTTATAATATAGAATTCAGGGCCCAAATAAAACAAGAAAGATTCTTTATAATTCTAAAGGCTATAATCTATAATAAAGTCCATTAGTAATTAATATCTATTAAAAAGTAACTCACTTGATAAAGCAGAAATTAATGGAGGTGCAGAAAGCAGTAGCAATAATAATAATAGACAATTTTCATTTCACCACTTGCAGACTTAGATTGGACAAAAAGTAAGGATATAAAAGTCCTATATAACATTAATAAAGTAGGTATTTCATATCAAAATTTGTTTTTTTGTTTGTTGAGACAGTCTCACTATATCACCTTCAGTAGAGTGCTGTGGCATCACAGCAACCTCAAACTCTTGGACTTAAGTGATTCTCTTGCCTCAGCCTCTCAGGTAGCTGGGACTATAGGCGCCTGCCACAATACCCTGCTATTTTTGTTGTTGTTGTAGTTGTCATTGTTTATTAGACTCGGGCTAGGTTTGAACCCACCAGCCCTGGTGTATGTGGCTGGCGCCCTAACCACAGAGCAACGGGCACCAAGCCTCATATCCAAATTTGTAACATGATAATAGAGACTCTGCATGAGATATTCACAAAAATAATCATATATTAGGCTTTATATCATGACATTTATGTTATGACATTCTAAGAATAAAGTAGAAAAATACAAAATAACAATTAACAATACTTTCTGATCATGATTCAATAAGACAAATTAATATCAACAAAAATACCCTTCTACTTGGAAATTTAAATATAAAACTCAGTATTAAACCATTCTAGAAATAAAATGATAATTGTAAATCAAAATTTCAGAATTGCTAAAAAATTATTTTAAATACACTATATTAGAATACTTGGATATTACCAAACTAGTAATTAAGAAAAAGTTTTGTGCCTTTAATATTTATATCAATTAAAAACATTAAAGAATAAAATAAATGAATTAAATTCTTAACCTCAAAACACTCTTGGGGGGGTAAATAAATCAACAGAAAGCAGAAGGGAGATGGGGTCTCACTGCATTGTGCAGACTGATCTCAAACAGCTGTTCTCAAGATAGCCTCTGCTTTGGCCTCCCAAAGTGTCAGGATTATAGGCATGAATCACTGAACCCAGCCTAGGAAATTCTTTGTTACAGCTTCAATGCTGTTGCTCAATATTGATCTGTTCAAGTGTTCTATTTCTTCATGGTTCAATGTCGGTAGATTGCATGTATCCAAGAATTCATCCACTTCTTCTAGATTTTCCATTTTGTTGGTATATAGTTACTCTCTTATGAGCCTTTGTATTTTTGTAGTATCATTTATAAGGTTTCCTTTTTCATCCTCACTTTAGTTATTTCTGTATTCTCCTTCATCTAGCTAAAGATTTGTTGATTATCTTTTCAAAAAACCAATTCTTTAATTTGTTAGTGTTTTGTATTTTTTAAATTTCTATTTCATTTATTTCTGTTCCAGTCTTCTTTTTTTTTTTTTAATAATTTTATTGAATCATAATTCTGTACATTGGTGCAATCATAGGGCATGATTCATATACATTCAGAAATGTTTTCATCATACTTTTACAGATAGCCTTCATGGCATTTTCTTGATCACTATATAAAGACAT
>CAUYON010162004.1:0-11630 GCA_963573935.1 Arctocebus calabarensis | reverse complement strand
TCGTGGAGCGCAGCACGGCAGCCTCAGGCGAGGACGGCGCCGGCTCCGGGGCACTCGGATCCCGCGCGCAGTACTCCAGGTAGTCAGTCAGCAGCCGCTCCGTGCGCTCCCTCAACGGGTCTGCCATGGCCTAACTGCTGCCAAATAGGTGAAGTATTAACAGAGTTCTTCTAACCTCAAACAGCATGGATTGTTACATGTACTGCTGTATACCACGAGAAAAAAGAAGTTGCTAATTAAACCATGGTGTCCCATCAATCGTGAGGTAGATCCTAGTTTCAGAGTTGTTAAAATGTGAGGAAAACTGTTCTACGTGGAATCAATAATCGCCTCCTAAGTAGCTGTGACCACAGGTGCCCCCCACACTGCCTGGCTATTTTTGTTGTTGTTGTTGTAGTTGTCTTTGTTTTAGCTGACCTGGGCTGGGTTCAAACCTGCCAGCCTTAGTGTATGTGGTTGGCACCCTTCCCACTGAGCTACAGGTGCTGTCAGGAATCAATAATCTTATTTACCACCTGGTCTTGCAGGACAAGGTCAACTTGCAGTTATACCCAAAAGGCCAAAAAAGTTTGTTTTATTTTTTATTTTTATTATGGATAAACATGAAGATACATACAATTAGGGTCTATTGTTTGTTTTTGTTAGGAAAAGTCCAAGTTGTACTTGAGTCCTTCACCCAGGAGGTGTGCCATGTACCCCTACATGGTACCCTTTAGGTGAGAGCTTACTGAGCCCCTACCACTCCCCCCTTCTTAAATTGTGTTTTTCCTTTCAGGTGGCAAAAAAGAAGTTTAAAAAGAATAAAGCTTCATGTGTGAGATCTGCCTGGTCTTGGCCTTGGCTTTATGTTTAGTAGTGGTGGTAGAAGTAGTAATCATAACAGCTTTTATTATTATTAAGGTAAAGACTAGGCAGATCTCACCCATTGCTTGAGGATGTCTTCTGCACCAACCACCATTTAATGCTCTTTATGTGGAGAGAAAAAAAGGAAAAAAATGAAGTTCTTTATGTGGAGTTTCTCATTTTTCTACACAGTGACCCAAGGGCAGTTGGTGCTGTCATCACTAAAATGTCAACACTACGAGGTCAAGGACTTTGACTTGTGTCCTGTGGTATCCCTAGTGCCTAGTACAGGACCTGTCCTGTGCCTGCCATGTGCCCAGTAAATACTTGTTAAATGTATTATCACAAATTTACAGATGCGGAAACCAAGGCACTGAGAGTTAACTTGCCCAGAGTCCCTAGACCAGGAAATGGCAGAGCCAGGATTCGAATCCATGCTCTAAAGCCTGTGTTAGAACTTCCAATCCTCTCTCTGAGGCAGGGCTGCTCTGTGGTGGGGAGGGAGCTGGTTGAGGTTCATGGACTAGCTCTGTCTGTGACCCTTCTTTCCAGCTTCCTTTGGGTCTTGTCATCCTCTGTCCTGGCTAGCTGAAATGGGCCAGGCAGAGAACCAGAGTCCCACCCAGTTCTCCCAAATCAGTCATTGATCATGCTTGTGTAATAATGCCTGGAGTCACACTCCAGGGCAGGGTGGAGCTATAAAGAGAAGGGCCTGGTTAATGTGGTTAAGGGTTTGGAAGCTCTTTTAACATTATAGCCTGAGGAGAGTTCCCCAACTTCTCCTTGCCTCAGTTTCTACTTTGGCAAATGGGAGGAATTTTAATACTGCTTAACTCATAGTTAAGAGTCAGGAGAGCTTAGTTCCATCATGCGGGAATGAACGTGTGTGTGTGTGTGTGTGTGTGTGTGTGTATGAGAGTGAGAGAGAGAGAAGCATTCAACATGGGACCTGGTACATGCGAAGCATTTAATTTGTGGGAGATATTATTGTGGTTTTGCTGCTGCTGCTATTATCTAAAGAGAATAACATGAATAAGGAGCCCTGTCCAATCTCCTAGCCACTTCGGAGTGGATCCAGTTCTTTAAGGAAGCCGGCATTCCTCCAGGACCTGCTGTCAATTACGCTGTGATGTTTGTGGATAATAGGTGAGGTGGCTGAGGGGACAGGACTGAATGTGGAGAGGGGGTGGCGGGGAGCTGGCTGACCCCCATTCTGGCCCAGTTGTGGCCTTACCACAAACCCTCCCCTGCAGGATTCAGAAGAGCATGCTGCTGGATCTCAATAAGGAAATCATGAATGAGCTGGGTGTGACTGTGGTGGGCGACAT
Source organism: Arctocebus calabarensis (assembly GCA_963573935.1). Taxonomy (NCBI): domain Eukaryota; kingdom Metazoa; phylum Chordata; class Mammalia; order Primates; family Lorisidae; genus Arctocebus; species Arctocebus calabarensis. The sequence goes on along the minus strand of CAUYON010162004.1, from coordinate 9,459 downwards.
CATTGCCATTCTCAAGCACGCCAAGGTGGTACACCGCCAGGTGGGGTGCCCTGCCCAACCCCTTCGTCCCTGAGTTTAGCGTGGAGGGGCAGTTGCAGAGCCAAAAGGTGGCCTGGCAGCAATGGCAGGCTGACCCGAGTTTCAGGGCTAGTTCACACATTTGCTGTGTGACATTGGGCTTGTTGCCTAAGTTCTCTTTACTTTTTCCATCTGTAACAGCAGAGGCAAACCTATCTTGAAAGACCATTGTGAGTATTAAGCTAAATAAAGCCGTAGCAGGCAGCTCCTGTGGCTCATCGAGTAGGGTGCCGGCCCCATATACCAAAGGTGGTGGGTTCAAACCCAGCCTCGGCCAAACTGCAAAAACAGAAAAATAGCTAGGCACTGTGGCGGGCGCCTGTAGTCCCAGCTACTCAGGAGGCTGAGACAGAATCGCGTACGTCCAGGAGTTGGAGGTTGCTGTGAGCTGTGTGACGCCACGGCACTCTACCGAGGGCGATAGCAATAAAGTGAGACTCTATCTCTACAAAAAAATAATAAACAATCTTTAAAAAAATAAAAATAAAATAAAAATAAAGCCCTAGCATAGTGTAAACTTCTGGTAATAAGACCTTAGTAAAGACCCTCTGTAATTACTCTTATTGCTACTTCTTATCTTCCTCATGATAATTATCATCTCTGGGACCCTCTGTGTTCACAGGACAAGAGCTTTCTATGTGGGACCCAGATGGTGGTAACTTGGCTATCAGTCTGGGCCTTCCAGTCTTGGCCTCTCTACTTACAATGACCCACCTCACTAGGTTTCTTCTTTTCACACTCCCCTACTGCATAGGGTGGCTACGGCCATCTACCAGATAATGTATGAGGCCCTGAGTGCTAGGCCTGGAGTGAAGTGCTCATTAAGTCATAGTAGCTAAGACTTACCTAGCACTTGCTGTGGCCTGCCAGGCACTGTCTCATTCTTCATCCATATGAACTCATTCACTCTTCACTCCACCTGACCAAGAAGGAAACTTATGCCAGCGCTGTGTCCTAAAGCACTTTATTTATTTATTTATTTATTTATTTATTTATTTATTTATTTTGAGACAGAGCCTCAAGCTGTCACCCTGGGTAGAGTGTGGTGGCATCACAGCTCACAGCAACCTCCAACTCCCTGGCTTAAGCGATTCTCTTGCCTCAGCCTCCCAAGTAGCTATGACTACAGGCACCCACCACAACATCTGGCTATTTTTTGGTTGTAGTTGTCATTGTTGTTTGGCAATCACGGGCTGGGTTCGAATCTGCCAGCTCTGGTGTATGTGGCTGGTGTATGTAGCCACTTGAGCTACAGGCACTGAGCCAAGCATTCCACTTTAACAAACGGTGACTGCTGTGGTTATTCATGTCATTTTTTTGGTAGCTTCCTCCATTCCACAACAGGCCTTCATTTCTCTATCATCTAGGATAGGATCCCACAGTGGGAGCGTTTTCAAGCCAGGGACATTCAGTTGTCACGGAGAAGGTCACTGAGTAAAACATTGTGATCTTTTTAAACTTTTAAATTTGGCAATAATTTTGGATTGATACAAAAGTTCTAACAGGGGCTCGGCACCTGTGGCTCAATGGGCTAAGGCGCCAGCCATGTACATCTGAGCTGGTAGGTTTGAATCCAGCCCGGGCCCGCCAAACAACAATGATGACTGCAACCAAAAAATGGTCGGGCGTTGTGGCGGGCGCCTGTAGTCCCAGCAACTAGGGAGGCGGAGGCAGGCGACTTGCCTGAGCCCAAGAATTGGAGGTTTCTGTGAGCTGTGATGCCATGGCACTCTACCCAGGGTGGCAGCTTGAGGCTCTGTCTCCAAAAAAAAAAACAAAAAAAAACAGCAAAGGTTTATTTCTTGTTCATAACACTTTCATAGTGGGTTGGCTAAGGGCTTTGTTCCACATCTGAAGATGGATATCTTAAAGAATCATGGGACATCTGTCAAAACTAAGACATTAGTAACTATTATTGTTAACATTAGTAACTACTATTGAGTAATTGTAGCTATCATTTCATCTGTTTTTCTACAAAAGATCTGTTCCCAGATCTAGTCTAGGATACCACATTACATTTACTTATCATGTTTCCTTAATCTCTTTTGATATGTGATGGGTTTGTAGTCTTCCTGGTTTTTTGATGACCTTGATAGTTTTGAAGAGTGTTGGTCAGATATTTTGTACAATGTTCCTCAGTTTAAGTGTGTCTGTTGCCTTCTTGTGGTTAGGAGTAAAGTGTTTTAAAATCTTCTGGAGAGTGAGGTTTTGAATCTCCTGGTATTATTTAGATCTGTAGGTCCCCAATTCTACTGTGATAACCCAAGTACCTATTTTTTTCACAGGACATGTGCAGAGCTGCCACTGAGTCAGTGCCTTGCAGTGCCAGTCCCCTCCCAGGCGAGATTCGCCGGGGCACCTCTAGTGGTGAGTCCCATTTATTCAGGCCTTCTTTCCTTAATTATAACATGCTGTCAGTGAAGGAGACACACTTGGAAACAAAGCTATCTAAGGTCCTTTTCTCTTTAGGGAAAAAAGTAAACTGGGGTCCAGGCACAGTGGCTCATGCCTGTAATCCTAGCACTCTGGGAGGCTGAGGCAGGTGGATTGCTTGAGCTCATGAGTTTGAAACCAGCCTAAACAAGAGTGAGACCCCATTTCTACTAAAAATGAAAAACTGGGCGGCTCTTGGTGCCCTACCCTCAGCGAGTAGGACGCCAGCCACATATACCCAGGCTGGCGAGTTCAAACCCAGCCAGGGCCAGCTCAAACAACAATGGCAGCTGCAACAAAAAAAATAACAGGGTGTTGTGGAGGGTGCCTGTAGTCCCAGCTCCAAGGGAGGGTAAGGTGAGAGAATTGCTTAAGCCTAAGAGCTGGAGGTTGCTGTGAGCTGTGACTGCACAGCACTCTACTGAGGGTGATGTAGTGAGACTGTCTTAAAAACAGAAAAGAAAGAAAAACTGAGGTAAGAGGACCACTTGATCCCAAGAGTTTGAGGTTGCTGTGAACCATGGCATCATGGCACTCCATCCAGGGTGCCAAAGTGAGACTCTGTCTCAAAAATAAAAAAGTAGGGTGGCACCTGTGGCTCAGTGAGTAGGGTGCCAGCTCCATATACTGAGGGTGGTGGGTTGGAACCTGGCCCCAGCCAAAAAATAGCTGGCCACCGTGGCAGGCACCTGAGGTCCCAGCTGCTCGGGAAGCTGAGGCAAGAGAATTGCCTAAGCCCAAGAGCAGGAGGTTGCTGTGAGCTGTGATGCCACGGCTCTCTACTGATGGCGACAAAATGAAACACTGTCTCTTAAAAAAAAAAAAAAAATGGTAAACTGGCTCGGCACCTGTAGCACAGTGGTTACAGCATTGGCCACTTACACTGAGGCTGGCAGGTTCGAACTCAGTCTGGGCCAGCTAAACAACAATGGCAACTGCAATAAAAAAATAGCTGGGTGTTGTGGTAGCCATCTGTAGTCCTAGCTACTTGGGAGGTTGAGGTGAGAGAATCGCTTAAGCCCAATAGTTAGAGGTTGCTGTGAGCTGTGACAGTATGGCACTCTACCAAGGGTGGCACAGTGAGACTCTGTCTCCAAAAAAAAAAAAAAAGGTAAAGGTAAACTGGGTAGTGAGTATACATCCCTATTCATGTAGCTATGTTCTGTAAAGTTACCATATACGCTGAATTAGTGAAAGCTGAACCATTGCTCTTGCAATACTCCAGTCAGAATATTTTTGTCAGTTAGTCAAATATGTAACCTTATTTTATATATTTTTCATTTTAAAGACAACTTATTTAATACATGTTGTTGATCCATCATCATGGAACTCATTGCCACAAACACTGTAACTCAGTCCTGAACAAAGCTTATCTAATATGAACATTTTTTTTTTTTTTGGAGATAGTCTCTCACTTGCCACCTCTAGTAGAGTGCTGTGGCATCACTGCTCATAGCAACTTCAAACTCATGGACTCACGTGATTCTCTTGCCTCAGCCTCCCAAGTAGCTGGGACTGTAGGTGCCTGCCACAACACCCGGCTATTTTTAGAAATGAGATATCGCTGTGGCTCAGGCTGATCTTGAGCCTGTCAGCTCAGGCAATCCACCCACCTTGACCTCCCCAGAGTGCTAGGATTAAAAGCATGAGCCACCAGGCAGCCCACTGCAACCTCCAGCTCTTGGGCTTAGGTGATTCTCTTGCCTCAGCCTCCCGAGTAGCTGGGACTACAGGGGCCCACCACAATGCCTGGCTATTATTTTGTTGCAATTTGGCCAAGGCCGGAATGGAACCCGCCACCCTCAGTGTATGGGGCTGTTGCCCTATTCACTGAGCCACAGGTACTGTCCTTTTGTTTTCTTTTTTTAGAGACAGAGTCTCACTATGTCACCCTCAGAAGAGTGCTGTGGCATCACAGCTCACAGCAACCTTCAACTCCTGGGTTTAGGCGATTCTCTTGCCTCAGCCTCCTGAGTAGCTGTCAGTGGCCATTTTAAACAGCAAAATCACCAATAAAAGGCATAAAAATGTGAAAAACATTCACACAGATGGTATTAAATAGACTAGAAAAAGGATACGTGTTTATAGTTTGGGAGCTAAAATGAGAAGGTAACAATGCCTTATTTGTTTTTTTTGTTTTGTTTTGTTTTCAGTTTATTTCTGCTCTTTTTTTTTTTTTGTAGAGACAGAGTCTGACTTTATCGCCCTCAGTGGAGTGCCGTGGCATCACACAGCTCACAGCAACCTCCAACTCCTAGGCCTAGGCAATTCTCTTGCCTCAGCCTCCTGAATAGCTGGGACTACAGGTGCCCGCCACAACACCGGCTGTTTTTCTGTTTTTGCAGTTCGGCCGAGGCTGGGTTTGAACCCGCCACCTTTGGTATATGGGGCCGGCGCCCTACTCGATGAGCCGTCAGCACTGCCCAGCAATGCCTTATTTGACCTCAGTTGGAAACATGTGTTAGGTGACTCACATTTTTCCCTATCCATGTCTGTAAATGACTAAGAAATCACTGCATGTATTGTTTTGGGGTTACAAATAAATTTTACTGTGTTTATACTTTTCTTTCTTTCTTTCTTTCTCTGCCTTTCTTCCTTTCTTTCTTTTTCTTTTTTTGAGACAGAGTCTCACTTGGTCACTCTTGATAGAGCGCCATGGTGTCACAGCACAGCCCTTACTCTTTGGGCTTAAGCGTTTCTCTTGCCTCAGCCTCCCTATAGTCCCTCTCTCAGCAAGGACTATAGGTGCCTGCTACAATGCCCGGCTATTTTTCGTTGTTGTCGTCATTGTTGTTTAGCAGGCGCAGGATGGGTTGGAACCTGCCACCCTGGTGCATGTGGCCGGCGCAAGCTACAGATGCGGAGCCTTTTTTATTTTATTTTTCACAGTTTTAATGTGTCGCCCTGGGTAGTGTGCTGTGGCGTCATAGCTCACAGCAACTTCAAACTCTTGGGTTCAAGCAACCTTTTTAGCCTGTCAAGTAGCTGGGATTATAGGCACACACCACAATACTCAGCTAGCTTTTCTATTTTTCTTTTTTTAATTTATTTTATTTTATTATTAATTTTGTGAGACAGGGTCTTACTTGGTCACCCTTGGTGGAATGCCATGGTGTCTTAGCTCATAGCAACCTCAAACTCTTGGCCTTAAAAGATTTTCTTGCCTTAGCCTCCCAAGTAACTACATGTGCCTGCCCCAACACCTGGCTCTTTTTTAGAGATGAGGTGTTGCTCTTTCTTGCTCAGGGTGTCTCGAACTCATGAGCTCAGGCAGTCTACCTGCCTCAGCCTCCCAAGTGATGGGATTACAGGCGTGAACCACTGTGCCCGGCTAGTTTTTCTATTTTTAGTAGAGACTGTCCTCTTACTCCGGCCAGTCTCCAACTCTTGAGCTCAAGCAATCCACTCCCCTTGGCATCCCAGAGTACTAAGATTACAAGTGTGAGCTACCGTGCCCTGCCACTACTTTTAGGTGTTTTTAAGTAATATGATCCCTTTTTAAAAAATAAACTCTTTTGGGCGGCGCTTGTGGCTCAGCGAGTAGGGCGCCGGCCCCATATACTGAGGGTGTCGGGTTCAAACCTGGCCCCGGCCAAACTGCATCAAAAAATAGCTGGGCACTGTGGCAGGCGCCTGTAGTCCCAGCTACTTGGGAGGCTAAGGCAAGAGAATTGCCTAAGCCCAGCAGCTGGAGGTTGCTGTGAGCTGTGACTCCACAGCACTCTACCGAGGGCAATAAAGTGACACTCTGTCTCTCCAAAAAAAGTAATAATAATTTATTTAAAAAAATAATAAACTTTCTTTTTTTTTTTTTTGGCCAGGGCTGGGTTTGAGGCCGGCAACCCTACTCCGTTGCACCACAGGCACTGCAAAAAAAAAACAACAACTTTTTAAATTTTTTTGAGACAGAGCCTCAAGCTGTCACCCTGGATGGAGTGCTGTGGTATCACAGCTCACAGCAACCTCCAATTCCTGGGCTTAAGCGAGTTTCTTGCCTCCGCCTCCCAAGTAGCTGGGACTACAGGTGCCTGTCACAACGCCCAGCCATTTTTTGGTTGTAACCATCATTGTTGTTTGGCGGGCCTGGCTGGATTCGAACCCACCAGCTTAGGCATACGTGGCTGGCGCCTTCGCCTGTTGAGCCATAGGCGCCGAGCCAAAAAAAAAACAACACTTTTAAAATGTAACATGTGTTAGTTAGCCTTGCTGCTTAACAAGCCATCTCAAGAACTTGGTTTAAAACAGACCTTGATTTTGTTGATTGGCTCGTCACTTTTGCTCTGGGCCAGCTCAGCTGATCTTAGTGATCACCTGGCAGCTAGGTTGAGGCTGGGTTGATGGCCTCACTCACTTCTCATGGTTGGTCACAGAGGTGACTTCGCTATGTGTCTTTCATTATCATCTGATTGGGCTGGACTCGTTCTCATACGTGCTGGTTATGGAATTCCCAAAAGCAGCATAAGAGGGCCAGCCCTGATTTACAAAGCACCTCTTGAGCCTCTGGTTGCACAACATTTGCTTTTGTGCCATTGGGCAAAGCGAGTCACATGGTTAAATCCAGAGTCAGTGTGATCAGTACCTATCCAAAGGCATGGATGCAGGGAAACTGAACAAATGAGGGTTCTTTTATGCAGAAGTCCCTGACAGCATACATACAGCAAAAGATTTAATCATAATAATACAGCTGAAGTTTTTTTTTTTTTTTTTTTTTTAATTTTTTGATAGTGTGTTTTTTTGTTTGTTTTTGTTTTTAGACAGAGCCTCAAGCTGTCACCCTTGTTAGATTGCCATGGCATAACAGCTCACAGCAACCTTCAATTCCTGGGTTCAAGCGAGTCTCCTGCCTCCACCTCCCAAGTAGCTGGGACTACAGGCGCCTGCCACAATGCCCGGCCATTTTTTTTTTTTTTGGTTGCAGCCGTCATTGTTGTTTGGCGGACCTGGGCTGGATTCGAACCCACCAGCTCAGGTGTACGTGGCTGGTGCCCTAGCTGGTTGAGCCACAGGCACCAAGCCTAAGATAGAGTCTTGCTATGTCACTCTTGGTAGAGTGCCGTGGCATCACAGCTCTCAGCAACCTCAAATTCTTGGGCTTAAACGATTCTCTTTCTTCAAACTCCCAAGTAGCTGGGACTATAGGCGCTCGCCACAACACCCAGCTATTTTCTTGTTGCAGTTGTTGTCGTTTGGCAGGCCTAGGCCAGGCTCAAACCTGCCAGCCTTGGTGCATGTGGCTGGCACCGTAACCACTGTGCTACGGGTCCCAAGGCTGAATGAGCTTTATAGATGGAACATCCTTGTGGCCAGCATCTAAATCCAGGAACAGTGGCCGGGCATGGTGGCTCATGCCTGTAATCCTAGCACTCTAGGAAGCCAAGGTGGGTGGATTGCCCTGAGCTCAGAGGTTCGAGACAAGCCTGAGCCAGAGTGAGATCCATCTCTACCAAAAAAAAAAAACTGGATGTTGTGGCAGGCGCTTGTAGTCCCAGCTATTTGGGAGGCTGAGGCAAGAGAATCACTTAAGCCCAAGAGTTGGAGGTTGCTGTGAGCTGTGACTCCACTGCACTCTATCGAGGGCCACAAAGTGAGACTCTGTCTCAATTTAAAAATAAATAAATAAATAAATAAAATAAATCCAGAAACAAACATGACTAGCCTTTCAGAATCCCCTTCATTTTTCTTCCCACTCATGGCCCCTCTCCTTACCCACTACCCTGATTTTGTTTCTTTTTCTTTACCTTCCCTTTTCTTTCCTTTCCCCTTCCCTTCCTTTTCTTTCTTGTTTACTTTGAGACAGAGTCTCAGTCTGTCACCCTGGGTAGAGTATTGTGGTATCACAGCTCCCAGCAACCTCAAACTTTTGGGCTCAAGCAATCTTCCTGCCTCAGCCTCCCGTGTAGCTGGGACTGTAGGTTGGCACCACCATGCCCAACTAAGTTTAAAAAAAAAAATTTTTTTTTTTTTTTGAGTCTCAAGCTGTCACCCTGGGTAGAGTGCTGTAGCATCACAGCTCACAGCAACTTCTGACTCTTGGGCTTAAACGATACTCTTGCCTCCGCCTCCCAAGTAGCTGGGACTACAGGCACCTGCCACAACACCCAGCTGTTTTTTGGTTGCGGTTGTCATTGTTGCTCAGCAGACCCGGGGCAGGTTCAAACCTGCCACCCTAGGTGTATGTGGCCAGCACCTTTGCCAATTGAGCTCAGGCGCCGCCCTAAGTTTTAAATTTTTTATAGAGTCAATATCATGCTGTTGCTCAGGCTGGCCCAGCAGGCAGTCCTCTCACTTTGGCCTCCCAAAGTGCTAGGATTATAGATGTGAGCCACGATACCTGGCCAACTCCTTGCCATTCATAGCCAAAAATCTTGATATTATTGCATTCAACTAGGTAGAGTATTGTGAGTGGAGGCTCTCACAGGGCAGATTCTTTTTTTTTTTTTTTAACTTTATTCAAATTAATATGAGGGTACAGTATTTAGGTTACATTGTTCTCACTTCCAGGGTAAAGAGCCCCTCTCACCCAGGGGGTGAGTTATACTCCCTCACAATGTGCACATTAGGTGAGATCCCACTTCATGCCACACAGGGCAGATTCTACACAGCCAGAGAATTTGCAACTACTAGTCATAAAGCCACTCCTATCCAACTTAAGAAATGTCTGAAGAATTGTCTTGGTAAAATTGTTAAAGGGGGCTCGGTGCCTGTGGCTCAAGTGGCTAAGGCGCTGGCCACATACACCTGAGCTGCCGGATTCAAATCCAGCTGGGCACGCCAAACAACAATGATGACTGCAACCACAAAAAAAGCGTGTTGTGGTGGGCGCCTATGGTCCCAGCTACTTGGGAGGCAGAGGCAGGAGACTCGCTTGAGCCCAGGAATTGGAGGTTGCTGTGAGCTGTGATGCCACAGCACTCTATCCAGGGTGACAGCTTGAGGCTCTGTCTCAAA
>CAUYON010161998.1:0-43230 GCA_963573935.1 Arctocebus calabarensis | reverse complement strand
GGAGGGAGGTGTTGCTGTCTATAAAGAGCACCCTAAGAGATCTTTTTTTTTTGAGACAGAGCCTCAAGCTGTCACCCTGGATAGAGTGCTGTGGCATCACAGCTCATAGCAACCTCCAATTTCTGGGCTCAAGTGAGTCTCCTGCCTCCGCCTCCCAAGTAGCTGGGACTACAGGTGCCCGTCACAATGCCCGGCCATTTTTTGGTTGCCGCTGTCATTGTTGTTTGGCAGGCCTGGGCTGGATTCGAACCCACCAGCTCAGGAGTACGTGGCAGGCGCCTTAGCCCATTGAGCCACAGGGGCCGAGCCAAGAGATCTTTGAGATGACAGAATTGTCCTGTATTTTGACTGTGTTGATGTCAGTATCCTGGTTGTGATGCTGTCCTGTAACTTTCTGAGTTTGCCATTGGGGAAACCGGGGGAAGAGCTCTCTGCATTGGTTTCTCACTGCTACATGTGAAACTACAATTCTATGAAAATATAATAACACATTTGCTCAAAAAAAATTTAAGTTATTCCACATTAGAGTCTGTCAGATTTTCCCTTGCATCTTCAAACCTTCCTCCAATCCATTGTTCCTGTTACCCTCACAAGAACTCAATGTGTAAGTGATGAAAGTTGACCATTTCCACCAACTTGGTGTTCTGAGCAATTGTCTTTTCTCTGCTTCTTTCCATCTGTCTAAGTATAGATTGGTGTGCCTTCATTGTTTTCCGTGGACTTAAAGCATAAAATGGCTGAGTAGAGAGCCAAAGAAAAATGAAGACTTTCTCTTTTCAAAGGGGAAAAATTAATAATCAGAAAATATTTCCAACAAAAAAGGTTTTTTTCTAGGGTGGCGCCTGTGGTGCAGTGGGTAGGGTGCTGGCCCCATATACTGAGGGTGGCGGGTTCAAACCCAGCCCCAGGTGTTGTGGTGGGCACCTGTAGTCCCAGCTATTTGGGAGGCTAAAGCAAAAGAATCGCCTGAGGCCAAGAGCTGGAGGTTACTGTGAGCTGTGATGCCATGGCACTGTACCGAGGGTGACAAAGTGAGATTGTCTCTACCAAAAAAAAAAAAAGTTTTTTTAAACCTTACCCTGTTCGCCCCACCCCCACACCTTCTCACTGTCATGAAACCATTCTACAGGGGCGGGGGTGGGTGGGGGGAGATTGCTGGAGAAGGACATTTTACCAGTTCAGAAAAAGCACCTGCCATTTTATTTTCCCTGCCCTCGGTTCTTCCTCATACTCGCTTACCTATTTATAACTGAACGCAGCAACAGAAAATGAAGACACGGCAATTGGCCGACTGAGGAATAAACCTGCAAAGACCCTTCCTAAAGGAGGATTTGCAACTGGATTCCGCCCAAGCACCAACAGGCAGTATATGCAGATGAGTTGGCAGAGGCCCGTGTGGGAGGAAAGATCCCAGCCACAGAGACAGGCTCGGGCTGGTTTGGAATCCTTATGCTGAACTGACTTCCCATTTTGTAAAATATTTTGTGCCCTGGCTATTCTCTAAATGACCTCTGGTTGCCTCGGGTGATAATATTAAGATAAAGACATGTTAGTGTTGGAAAAAAAAAATGTGACTTGAAAGAAATATTGAAATGTTGCTTAGTTTGAAGTCTTTTAGATTTATTTCCATCTAACACGCAGTTATTTATTCCATCCTATAATCTGGTGTCTAATCTGGCGAAGGGAAGTGAAGACCATGACGCTGACTTGCTATTTAAAACAAGGCAACATGCTGCTGAGTCCTTGTCAGCTTTCGGAAGCTGAACATCACGTCCAGTGCTTCGCAAAACGCTTCAGATCCTCTAAGGATAACTTCAGTAAAAAATGTCAGCACGAGCCAACTCGGTTGCCCGTAGACCAGCTCATTTGACATTTAAATTTGAAGATAAATTTACAATGACTTAGAATCATTCCTCTCACATTCACTACCTCTCAGTTGCACAGCTGGACTGTATTTAATGCTCAAAGGAAAACTGGATTGTAGGTAAACATTATATCGTGTTTGGGCAGTGATTTGTAGCAATTTCAAGCTACACCTAGATCTCTTGTGCTTTTATGAGGCTTATTACACTTTATTATTGTGATAATTATTATCTACTCACAATGATGACTACCATTTATCAGGCCCTTTTCGTGTGCCAGCCACTGCAGGAAATATAATTTAATCTTTGCATTACCATCAGGTAAGCCTCATCATCTTCATTCTAGAAATGAGGAAACTGAGACTTGGGAGGGTAAGGGGTGTTTGCCCAGGACTCCACAGCAGGTAAATAAGAGAGCCAGACAGTACCATTCACACTCCCTTTAAAAACAAAGGGTGACCCCAGCTTGGCACCTGTAGCTCAGTGGTTAGGGTACAGGCCACGTATACTGGGGCTGGTGGGTTTGAACCCGGCCTGGGCCTGCTAAACAATGACAACTACAACAAAAAAAAACAGCTGGGTGTTGCGGCGGGCACCTGTAGTCCCAGCTACTTGGGAGGCTGAGGCAAAAGAATCGCTTAAGCTCAAGAGTTTGAAGTTGCTGTGAGCTGTGATGCCACAGCACTCTACCGAGGGCGACATAACAAGAGTCTATCTCAAAAAAGAAAAAAGAAAGGGTGACCCCTTGACAAGGGTGACCCATTGTCAAGCTATGAGATTTGAGGTTCTAGAATTCTTTTGGCTTATGCTGTGGTTACTACAGAAGGTCTTACTATTCAGGCAACTCTTCAGAAGTTATCAAACTATGAAGACTATATATATATATACACACACACACACACACACACATATATATAATATATGCTACATGTGTATGTAACATACATAATGCATTGTGTGTATATAACATATAATGAATATATTTTATATATTTAGAATAACTCTTTAGATCTTGATTAGGGAATTTGATTTGAGATATTTTAAGTAGAATCATCAAAAATAATGTCACAGCATGGTGCAGTGCCTGTGGCTCAAAGGAGTAGGGCGCCGACCCCATATGCCAGAGGTGGCAGGTTCAAACCCAGCCCTGGCCAAAAAAGGTCACAGCAAATTTAGAAAGTCATAGTTAATGCTTGAAACATGGCATTTTTTATTTACATTTTATAATGATTAAAATAAGATTTTCAACATCATATGAAAACATACAATACAGGATTCTTAAAAAAGAGTTAAGGAAATTGGGGCAAAGGGCAAATAAGGGTAGAAAAATCACCTGAAACCAGGGCCGAGGCCAGCACACACAAGGCCTGCTGGGCAGCATGTATCATTTATTGCGTCTCATTTTAAAAATAAAACAGCACATCCCGCTTTCCTAAAAATGCCGCTTCTTGATCAGGAATCTCCATCTCTTTTACAGCAGTGGAACCCCTTTCGTCTTTAATGCTTCGTTCTTTCTGCCCTGCTCTAGGGACAGAAAATATCCCACACGATTTCATCCTTCTATTTTATTTTCTAATGGGCAACCTTCCATAGCCATTCAAGACAATGAAAAATCCCTGAGCTTTTTAAAACAAATGACCACGAGGAGCATTTGAGGATTCATTTGTCAAGCGAGTTGGAATTTCTGATATGGGCGAGATCATGTTTCCAATTCGGGCCTCGGAGCCATCAGCTGTGCCGCATTCTCCTATCTGCTTGGTGCTCACGTCAGTGCTGAGGCCTGTAGTATCTTTAGAAGCTCACCGTGTACGGTGACACAAGGTGGCTGAGTCGTCGTCACGGAAAACAGCTCACTTGGCATAGGGTTAGCAAGCTGCACTTTGGCAGAGGTAGACATGACCTCTCTTCTAAAAACTGCTGTTGCCACTGTACACAGTGAACAGACCTGAAAGGGACAGTCTAATTTTTCCACTGACTCGTCCTTTCCTGTGCAGATTATGTAACATACCCTACATAAAACCACGACTTCCAGAGGCAAAGCGTTGATAGCGTTCTTCACATCAGCACTTTAGATACATGTGCTGAGTATGAGAAAAGCGAAATGGAGAGAACTCTATACAGAGCTGCACCCTTTGAAATGCAAAGTGTCCATTCCTTTCCCTTTGTGCCGCTGTAAATATAAAAAGAAATAATCCAAAACGCTAGGTAGAACTGGGGAGGAAGGGGAACCTAAAATTGCAAAAGCAAAGTTTGCTAAACTTTTTTTGTCTTTAATGACTTTTTAAAATAGATTTATTTTTTAGAGAAATTTTAGGTTTATACAAAAATGATGCAGAAACTACAAATCCCCCATCTACCCCCTCCTCCTGCAGTTTCCCCCATGATTACCATCTTGCATTGCTGCGTACATATGTTATGACTGATGGGCCATTAATACATTATTAACTTAAAGGGGCAAGGGTAGGGAGGGGAGGGGAGGGTTGGGATGGAGGGAGGAGGGTGATTGGTGGGGCCACACCTACAGTGCATCTTAGAAGGGTACAGGCGAACCTTACTAAATGCAGAATACAAATGTCTTCATATAGTAACTGAGAAAATGCCAGGAAGGCATTTCATCATCAGTTTGATGGAAATAGTTAAGATTGTATATGAAACCGGCACATGGTACCCCTTGATTGCACTATTGTACACAGCTATGATTTAATAATAAAGACAATAAAAAAATACATTATTAACTTAAGTGCATACCTTATATTAGGATTCACTCTTCTGTACATTTCCACGGGTTTTGACAAGTGCATGTGTCTTGTGTACGTCATTACAGTGTCACACAGAACAGTTTCGCCACCCTGAAAATCCCCTGCCCTACCTACTCATCGCTCCTTCTCCCCCTCAGAACTCAGCCTCTACTGATCTTTTTACTTTCCCTCCCGTTCACCTTTTCCAGAATGATATATACAGTTGGAATCATACAGGATGTAGCCTTTTCAGACTAGCTTCCTTAACTTAGCAATATACTGTAGCGTTTTAGATTATTGTCATGCCAATATTTAAGGTTGTTCCATGTCTTCCTGGGCCTTTATAGCTCATTTCTTTCTATTGCTGAATAATATTCCATCGGGGGAATGAGCACAGCATGGGTAGGACCTGCCTGTTGAAGAAGCCATCCGCGCAGCAGGAGCTGTTCCTGGAAAAGCTGCATGTGGGACTCTGTCCAGCAAGCACTCTGAGCCAGAAAGCAAAACCTTTTCCTTCCTGCACCTTCTTCCTCAGGCTCTCTACTGACAACACTTTAGATTATGGGAGCTGGCAAAGAAAAATATTTAAAAGGCCCAGATTCGTTTTCACAGAGCAAGCAAAAAGGATGGTTTTGAGGCTACCAGGCTATCCATGAATAATTGGCCTGACAATAATCTAACCTACCACAGATAACAAGACTCAGAGGGGAGAAACTAGGCAGCTGAAAACGAATTACTTGTGAAAAGAACTCACCCAAGCTCACTCTCTGGACCAAAGCACGAGTTCTGCTAGACCAGTGAGTCCGAAGTGGCCTCCTCAAATCTACTATGCCAAAACCACCGTAGGGGCTTGTTCCAATGCAGATTCCTGGGCTCCAACTGGTGGACTGGAGCAGACAAACTCATCTAGAATGGAGAAAGGTTCCCAGGATCCTATATTTTAAACCTCTACTCTGCTAACTTAGTGTTATCAAAAAATGGTTTTCTCTCCCTTCTTTATATCTGCTACAAAGAAAGCAAGCCCAGTTGGGAAGGCATTTAGGTTTCAAATCAGTGGCCAAAGAAAGGGGAAGGGAGCTTATGATCCCTGAGTGAGGAAGATGTCGAGAGTTTAAAGAGTTAGATACAGGACAGAGAAAGTGTGTGAGCAGGTACAGAGTGGGGTCACAGAGGCAGTCCACATACATGCTTCTTCACGTGCCATAGGTACAGAAAAAGGCAGCGATCTCTTTTCAGGAGAGGGGAATTTTGTAAGTGTTATGTTAATAAGCCAAAGCTAACTGGAGGTCACCTTCTCTGGTCTGCATGAGTTTTGTGTGGGTCTAGACTTCCTCTGGCACCCTAGGGGGTCATATGGCTGTCTGTGGCCTCTGGCCATCTGGTGTCCTTGAGCAGCTGTGCCTCTAGATAAAGAAACTAAAGAAAAAGTGTTAAAAGAAAGAAAGAAAAAGTGTGAAAGTTTTCCATTTGCTTTGTCAGGACCCATCCTGGTGACATTAGGACACTAAAGTTTAAGATTCAGGAGCTCGCTGGGAGTTGGGACCTGTTTTATTCATTGTGTGTCCTTGACTCTTGGCTGAGCATCTGGCTTTTATAGGATGCTGCTGTGGGCTGGCTGATTCCTGGCTTGGTTGGGCGACTGAGCAATCTGACTCACACACAGCCAGCTGAGACTGGTTGTAGACTGCACCCCCATCCACATTCTAATGGTGTGTGGCTGTGCAGGAGCCCCTCCACTGTCATTGGTAAAACCCAGCGGGGACCCATCCTCACTGGGATAGCAGATCATATTTTCCAAAGGTGACTGCAGCAGTGTCTCCATCCCACATGTCACCTCATAACGTGACCTTGCCACCCTCCATCAAGAGGCAAGGTCTGTGTCTCCCACACTGAATCCAGGAGGGCTTGGGACTTGCTTGTAACTGACAGGATGTCAACAGTGGTGCTCTGTAGGGCTAACTTAAAATGGCAATGCAAGTTCTGCCCTGTTCCTTGAGACTCTCGCTTTTGGAGCCTTGAGTCTCCATGTAAAAATTAAAACTACCCAGATGCCACCACACCGTAGGTTAGTCCGGGCCACACAGAAAGTCCACGAGTGGATTCTGCAATCCACAGGTGAGGCTCCACCCACCAGCCAGATCAACCACTGGACAAGTGAGTGTGATGTCTCCAGCGATTCAGGTCCCCAGACACTGCGTCACTCTTAAGCATAAGTCTTCCCAGCTGAGGTCTCAGGGCCATCCCACTGCCTCGTCCAAATTCCTGACCACGGGATCTGTGAAGGTAATAAGATGGTTGCTATAATCTGCTTAGTTTAGGGATGATTTGTCATGCAGCAATAGTAATGGCACCAGGTTGTGAAGCACTTCTGGGTCAGAATCACTTGGTCGTCTCATCCTACAACTTATATCCACTGAAATACATGACTGACTCTGTCCCTTCCCTCTACTGGTGGTTTTGCTGAGATCTTCCTTCCCTTCTGCCAATATCATCGTATAAAAGAAATCCCAAAGGCTCCTAAACTTGTTATGTTGTCTAATAGTTCTATCCGAAGGGCTTTTACAAAACCAGTTCAGAAAGTCTCATTCCTTTAGTAATATCAGGGAGGCTTAAAGAGGCAACATGGAAACCTGAGCTAACCTTCTCCCTACATCCAGACCTAAAAAGGACAGCACTGAGTAAACAGCTGTGCCACAGCAGTGTCCGGGCACTGGCCAGATGATCTTCAGCAAGCCCCTCCATCTGGAAGGTCGAATGGAATCATGGGAAAGAGGAAATCATTAGGGATCCACAAAACCTGGCCTCAAAAATAGGTTCCTCCATCTGTTGTCTGTGTGGTCTTCAACAATGTACTAACTTCTCTGAGTTGCAGTTTCTTTACCTCTGAAACAGGATTATCTAATAACATTCCCTGATAAGGGAGGGGTGAGGGCTGTAAAGCATTTTGTAAAACTGTAAGACAAACTAGGAACAGTTGTTACATCTTCCCACTGAGGACTGCTTCAAGAAAATGAGAGAGAACGTAAAATAAGGTGACAGTCTACCTAGGCAATTTAGGATACCATCAAAACAGGTAAAGCAAAGCAAAATGTCCTCTATAGATTTTCTTTCTTAAATTTCTGTGTGCCTGGCAGACACAGGTGTCCATTATTTACCTGTTAGGGTGACAGAGGAACTGGGCAGTGACAGCAGCACCACTTCACCATCCTTCCCTGCAATCCTGTTTATACCAGGTATTATGCTGCTTTGCTCTGAGCAAGCTCATCTTCTGCTGAAGAGTTTCCTTCCCTAACACTCCCACCTTCAAAACAAGCCTATGGTTGCTTTGCAAAGACTCATTGCCGATTCAGACTCCTCAGCTAAGCTCCCAGTCTTCTTGGGATCGTCCATTTCAGCTTTATGTCCAAGCTGCAGCAGGCCTCGTCTGCTCCTGTTGCTCCGAGAATTTAAATACTGGTGTTCTAGTTTCTATTTGCACAGCTGAAAGGACCCTCAGAGCCCAGCCGACCCCATCTTTTTCCTAATGAGAGAACCGGGACTGGGAGAGGAGCGGGCTCACAGCCAGGTGTCAGAACACATTACAGAGCAGAGCTCCTCTTGCCATAAATAGTTTCTCCCAGTTACTCCTGCATGGAGCATGTGCTCCAGACTCACATACCCAGATGGATGACTAAGAAGTTTCTTAAACTTAACTTGTCCAAGAAGAACTCTGGATTCCACCCACCCGAATGCCTTCCTCCTCCAGTGCACCCAGTCTTGGTTAATTGGCCAGTTGCCCAGGCTAAAAATCCCAGGAGTCATATTTATTTTTTTTCTCTATATCCAATTCACCAGCGAGTCCTGTGGCTCTTCCTTCAAACACAGTCAGAATCTGTCTACTTCCTACCACTTCGATGACTCCAAGACACCATCTCCTCTCCCTGGGGCTCCTACAATACTCCCTGGACCTCTGCCTGTCCTCCTTGATTTTTTTCTCCAATTAGTAGCCAGGGTGGAGTTTTAAAACTGTAAATCAGACCAGGTCACTCCTCTACTCAAAGGGCTCAATGGCTGCCCATCTCAATATAAAATCCAAACTCCTTACCATATTCTTTATGATGCTCTGTCATGGGCCCTGACTACTTCCCGGACATTCTCTCTCATTACTGACTCTTTTTCTCTCTCTATTTGAATCTCACTGGCCTTTCTGCTGCTCCTGGACCACACCGAGCTCATCTCTGCCCCAGCGCATTTGCACTTGCCGTTTCTTCTCCCGAAATGCTCTTCACCCACTTTTTAGCAAGGATTATCTTACTTTATCCAGGTTTCTGATTAAAACTAACTTGACCACTCTATCAAAGAGTGTAGTCACTCCAACCCTTTATCCTGCATTATTCTTCTTTATAGGACCATCTCCAAGTGAAAGCATACTACACATTAGTCCCTGTGCTTGTTTACTGTGTCTTGTCACCACTGGTACTTAAGCTCCATGAGGAAGGGATCTTTGTCATGGTCCCTTGCTTCACCTATGGTGCCTAAAATAATATCTAATGCCTATCAATCACATACTACAGTGTATATCACAATGTTGATTGAATAAATGAATGAGTGATTGAGTCAGCAAACTAATGTATAAAACTTGGGACAATTCAAAACGTTTTGAGAAACAACTGTTGGACTTAGTACACCACAGTCATATGTGTCATTTCTCAACACGTGGTTCATGTAGAGGCAATTTTATCTATGATGGATTTGCCGAATGAAATATTTTAAATGCATTTGGTGCAAGGAACACCAGCTGGAGCTCTTGGTGAGCCCTTGTCTTCCTCTGGCATATTTATTTATGTACTTACGGGCTCAGACCTTGACACAGTCCCAGGATATGTAGATCCCAGCAGAAAGGTGGGTCAGTTCCAAGCAGTTAAAGCATTCCATCTGTGAGACACGATGTAGAGAGTCTCTCCAGAATCCATTTGCACAGAGGACCTCCTGGAATTCCCTGGCAGGAAGGAATCAGACCTGCAGGGGGAGCTGATGGCTCGCATCCAGTCTAGAAAGCCTTGGAAAGCTGGGGTCCAGAAAGTTAGCTATTCCTTCAAGTGGAACAGATTAAAGAGGTCATTAAACTTTATAAACATCCAAGATGTTCCCTTGCTCCTGCCAGAGTCTGAGAAATTGAAAGATTCTGAAGACTCGAAATCTCAAGCGGTCGCATTGGGTTTATCACAGCGTGCATAAGGCAGGATTTTACCTGAGCTCTGGGACTACTTCCTCTTTGTGTCCTGATGTGAATGTCCCTCATCACCTTGTCTACAGACATTGCCAAGGGGTGGCTCCAAAGACTGGTTAAGAATGCCCAAGAAAGACTATCAAAATTCTGCCTGGAAAAACATGATAAGTCACCTCTCATCATCATATAGAAACTTTGGTGCATTTGAGAGAACCTCAGAACTTCGCACGCAAACAAGAACAAAACAATGTGACCTTTGTGTTCAGAGATCTGAAAATACTAAACAAAATGAAAATCATTCTATTAATATGTCATTTACAAACTATAGCAGAATTAATTATCACCTTTTGCCTCTAACTTCACACTAGTAACTTTGTGAAGCTAGTCTTTTTTTGTGGGTCCTAAGGCTTTGCATACTCTCAAACTCCAATCCTCCTCAAAACCATTGAAAATGACAATAAGTCCTAACTGCAATCCCACTCTCACCCTAGCAAGGACCAGAGTAGTCTGAAAGCCAGGGGACAGTTCCCCTCAGTGTGGCGTCTCTGTTACATCTGGGAAAGGGTGCGTTTCTTCCCTGCATACAAGAGCAGGGGGAGGTTTATGCTTTGGAGCAACCGGATGGGGTGACCCTCCAAAGGCAAATCTGTGGGTCTTCCCAGTGTGGCTTCAGCATTTCCTTTTCAATTTTGTGAATCCCTGGATTTCCCTCACAAGGTCTTAACATCAGAAACACAGTCTACAAAAAAGGTAAATAAACTTTGAGAGATTGCTCATTCCTCATCCCCACCATAACACGTATGTCAGGATATCTGACGTGTCCTCAGATCTCACCAAGCTGTGACTGCAAAAGAAGGGTGTAATGACTCGGAGTCTTCACCTGCCCCAGAGGGCAGAAAGATCAGGCTCCTTTTCTAGACTCCCCTCCTGAAATTCCAGATTTACTTAGTATTCTTTTCATAATTAAGAGCGCTGAAAGGAAACACCTTACAACCACGATCAAAAACTAAAAACACCATTCTCAGAGTACACCCAGTTGGAGGTGTTGGCTGTTACTGTTGCCTGACCCTCATCAGCCCCCGTGAGGGTGTACCCACAGGTGGATCCACTCAGCCGGTCATCGCCTCTGTGGAATTACGTGCATTGGTGCCATCACACCCTGCTGACTCCTAACTGACGTGGGGATCCCTGACTGTCAGTGAAGATGTCTTTGAATGAGTCAAGAAGTTAGTTAGATGTCAAAGATTGCCTCTCACAGAGCAGTACAATAAGATGCGATGCCAATTGCCCAATCACCAGGGTATAGCTTAGATATTTCCAAGTTAAACAAGCTTAATGTAGTCAGTGCTTGACTGAAAAGTGACTGTTCCTTGGACTCCAGAAGCCACTTATCGAAATCTCCTGACTGAGCTTCAAGAAAATTGATGGCAATTCCACTAACATGCAATTCAATTGAGGAGGGGCATGGGGGTTAAACTGGGCATTTAACCAAACAGGAAATGCTGAGACATAATCCCAACATGATGGTCAATTGTGAAGGCCCAGTCACCTGGTACTGGCATCCTTGGCAAAGCAGTGTGGAATTTAAAAGAATCTTTAGGGGGTAGCGCCTGTGGTTCAGTGGGTAGGGTGCCGGCCCCATATATCCAGGGTGGTGGGTTTGAACCTGGCCCCGGCCAAACTGCAACAAAAAAGATAGCCAGGTGTTGTGGCGGGAGGCTGAGGCAAGAGAATCGCCTAAACCCAGGAGTTGGAGGTTGCTGTGAGCTGTGATGCCACAGCACTCTACCAAGGGCGATAAAGCGAGACTCTGTCTCTAAAAAAAAAAAAAAAAAGATCTTTGGGGTGGGGCAGTGGCTAATGACTATAATCCTAGCACTCTGGGTGGCTGAGGAGAGTGAATCTATATTGTCTGAGCTCAGGAGCTTGAGACTAGCCCAAGCAATTGTGAGACCCTGTCTCTACTAGAAATAGGAAAAGTGGCCAGGCATAACGGCAGGCAGCTAAATCCCAGCTACTTGTGAGACTGAGGCAAGAGGATTCCTCTTGAGCCCAAGGGGGTGAGGTTGCTGTGAGCTATGATGCTACAGCACTCTACCCAGGGCGACAGAGCGAGACTTTGTCTCAAAAAAACAAAACACAACTTCAGAGTCTGGATGTGAAGAATGCTTAAACAATTTTTTTAACTATGCAAACTGAAAAAGAGTTACATGTAACTATGTGAATGAATGTATGCTACTATTAATTTTTTTGAAAATGGTGAACAGGAACATAGAGTGGTTCTTTGATTCTCATAGAGTTGTGAAGTTAGCGGTACCTTTTACAGCCTCCTGCATCTTAGGATGGGACCTTCTGTTGCCAGGCACTCACGTTTGCTTCCTCTGACCCCCTGAACCAGTGCTCCTCCCTGAGGCAGCCCTACTGCTTCTGCCAGGAGAGCCTCACCGATGCTGATGCTGAAGGGATTCCCCAGCAGCAATGCCCACTGCCCACTCATCACTGCCCCCTGACTCCACTGCCCAGACAGTGCCTCCGGCCACAGCCACCTGGCCAGCTCCAACCTTAACATTCTCAGTATCAGGCTGCCTCTTATGAATTCATTTGGAGAAAGGGATACACAGCTAAATTTTTTTAAACCATTGGACTGATTTGTCTCTAATGTCATTTTGGTTCAAATGTTCTATGATTCACTAAATACACTCTGCTTTCCATTGAATTAAAATAGTCATTATTTATTTCACGAGAAGAGACTGAATCAGAGGGAGGTAAACAGCTCAGCTAGGACCCAGCGGCTCTCAACTGAAGCTTAAAGCATGTGTGTGTGCACACATATACAGAGATAAACAAATGTTCAAACTCCATCCTACGCTGGCAACATCAAGAATCTCAGGCATCAGTATTTATTTTTTTCTTGTTTAAGATCTCTCATGAAACATCAATATTTAAAAATATACATATGTTTTTTTTTTTTAAATCTCTCCAGTTGAATGTAATGTGAAGCCAAGTTGAGAACCATGGATTAGGAGGGGAAAATCCACCAAAGTATGATTCTGTGGGACTCAGGGACTCCCAGCTTCCAGGTTGTACTCTGTCCCTCACTTAGCCAAGCCACCTAGTCTTGGGTTCAATTTCCGTATCTGTAAAATAAAGGGTGTGGGCTGGGGGATCACTTCTTCCTTTCAGATTGGGCCCTCATGCTAATGGTAAGCTCCGTCACTGTGCACATGGATATTTCAGGACAATGATGATCAGAACAACACTTTGGACTGAGGCTACCCAAGTAGATCATCACCCAAAAAGCGACTTCTTCCTGCCCAGCGTATCAGCCTTTCCCAGACCTCATTCTCCTGGCCTTGCAGCTTGGATAGTTCTGTCTTCCTGAGCCCCCTCCCTTCCTAAAGGTCTTGAAGGCATTATATTAGATGGAAGGACAAAGTCAGGACAGGTGAAGAACAGAAGTGAAGAGGGACAGAGGAGAATCTCTTGGGATAACTGGGGGTGGGAGAGGCAGACGAGGCCTAGATCCCCGCTGTCCCCAGGTCTTGTCAGCTTCCCACATGTGCTGTCAGCATACACAGGCACGTGAAGAAGAGAGGCTGCTTTGGCAGTGAATGTGGAACAGCCCATAGTCGGACCTGTTGCGCCAATGTTTTCCGTAACTGCATCCAGAAGGGCACGTCATGCCCTTAAGGAACTCTGAGATTCTTCCAGATCTTTCACTCATGCTAATGGCGAATCCTATGATGGTGTACACAGATACTTGATGAGAAGGAAAATTGGACATGCGCTTTGGGAGGGGCCTATCAGGCTTGAGGAAGGTACTCTGGTGTTTGCCCCCTGCCCGCAGGAGCTTCCTGTCAATTTCTTCATTCATAATATACTCACTCATACATTCTTCAATCATCCCCCTCTCCTCTCCGTTCTCAAAACATTACATTACATTTGGGACTCTTCTATTGGCATTTGTTTTCTCACATTGTATGTTGTCACCAATGAATGTTGAATACATGAAAGGAATTAGAAAGTATGTCATATTCTATCAGGAAGAGGGCTGACAGCAAGGAAGTCACCAGACCATCCCCTCCCTTCAAAAAGTAAACATAAAAAAAAAAAAAACATAAAAAAACAGGTATGCAACTCAATGAACTTAGAGCGTTCACAATGACAAAAATAATCTTGGAATAGTTACTATAAGGAAAATAACAATAGCTGACATTTTTGTGTCATTGATAATGACATCACTGCATTCCAACTGTCAGGTGAGCTGCTAGAAAGCTTTATGTGCACACTGCGTACCTAATACATATACATTGTCTCATTTGTTTATTATTTTTTTAGAAACAGGGTCACATCCTGTCATCCAGGCTAGAGTGCAGTAGCACAATCATAGCTCACTGTCAACTTAAAATTCTAGGCTCAAGTGATCCTCCTGCCTCAGCTTCCTGAGAAGCTTGGACTACAGGTATGTGCCACCATGCCCAGCTAATTTTTTAATTTTTTTGGTAGAGACAGGGTCTTGCTATATTGTCCAAGCTGGTCTCAAAGTCCTGGCCACAAGTGATCCTCCCACTTTGGCCTCCCAATGTGCTAGGATTACAGATGTGAGCCACCATTATCTCATCTAATCTTTACAATGACCCTAAGAGGTAAGAATTATTCCCATTTTTATGTACGAGGAAACTGAGGCTGAGAGGTTAAGTCACTTTTAGAAAACTGCACAGCTGGTAGGTAGCAGGTAGAATTCAAAGCTGGGTTGTCTTAACCACAAAGCGTAGCCTCTGTCCACTGTTCTGTCTTGCCACTGGCAGCAGCAGTGTGTCTAATCCAGTATGATAAATGATGTTCCTACTAATGATCTTGAATCATCATTTCATTTCCTAGTCTCGGAAAGTGCAAAGATGTGTACTATGATTTGGAAAGGGTCCTTCCCAATTGGTCAAAATTAAAATGTTTTAATTCTTAATTGGTTACTCTTCAACTGGAAAATTCACTTACATGGAGATGTGATCTTCATCTGTGAAATAAATGTGGAATTACAGTAGTTTTCTTGAGATTAAACCACCAGAAACACACGCAGAATACCAAGCACAAATGCACCATGACTTTAAATAAGATAAGGGCAGTATATTCTGGTTTGCTTCCAAAGCCTGTAAGAAATCATGTCCCAGACCAGTTCAACCTTTTTGAGCCATGAAAATATATGGGCCTAATGGATATAGAGAATAATCTACAACAATTCAATCCAAAATTCCTCTCCTGGGTTCCTATCAAAGCCAAGTCACTAACTTTTTATACTTATACATAGGATAATGTCCTCCCCAAAATGTGTTCCTTCCTATTTGCCCTCATGATGGTTGGGCCACTGCTCTGCCTCAGTGGTTGGTGCCTGTGCTCAGTGGTTAGAGCGCCAACCACATAAACCGGGGCTGCAGGTTCGATCCCGGCCTGGGCCTGCTAAACAGCAATGACAACTACGACAAAAAAATGGCCAGGCGTTGTGGTGGGTGCCTATAGTCCCAGCTACTTGGGAGGCTGAGGCAAGAAAATCACTTAAGCCCAAGAGCTTGAGGTTGCTGTGAGCTGTGATGCCATAGCACTTTACTGAGGGCAACATAGTGACATTCTGTCTCAAAGGAAAAAAAAAATCACAAGAATGGAGAAATAAGAATCCTATGTACTAAATTCTGATATGAGGTCAATTAAGGTCCTAAGTCACAGGGCGGGTGGGGAATAGGAAGAGCTGAGAAAGGGAAGGAGGCAGGGGGTGGGGTGTCAAGAAATGTGGTACATGTTTGGGGGGCAGGACACAAATACAAGAGGGTCCTTAACTAACAAAAGCAATTAATGTAACATGCTACTATGTTCCCTCAATGAATTCCCAACAATTTAAAAAAAAAAAAAAAAAGTGAAAGTTGTAAATTCAGAGGCGGCTCTCAGGGCTTCAAACATACTGAATGGTAAATTTTTCTTTTTCTCCCTTAACTTGGGAGTCAATGTTATCTTTCATGTTATCTTTTATTCTTTCCCTCTGAGCTAAGAAAGAAGTAAGACAGGCTTAACACACAAATTTGGAGTTGGAAAGAATGCCCTGTTCCATCCCTTCCCAACAAGTTCTTTGCTTTTTCGAGCCATATCTGAAAATTGGGGTTATAATCTCTCCCTTCTCCAATCTTTCTTCTCCCTTTTTCCCCTTCCTTGAAAAATCTTGCCACATCAGAAAAGGCCTAAGCTTGAACAAGAAGCTTTTAGCAGGGTACTACTTACATTGTAAGTAAGAATTATTCTCATTATTTATTCTCATTATTATTCTTTTTAAATTTTATTTATTTGGTTATTTATTTTTGAGACAGAGTCTCACTCTTTTGCAATGGGTAGAGTGCCATGGTGGTGTCATAGCTCACAGTGACCTCAAACTCTTGGGCTCAACAGATCCTCTTGCCTCAGTCTCCCCAGTAGCTGGGATTATAGCACCTACCATGATACCTGGCTAGTTTTTCTATTTTTAGTAGAAACAGAGTCTCACTCTTGCTCAGGCTGGTCTTGAACTCCTGAGCTCAAGGGATCCTCTGGTCTTGGCCTCCCAGACTGCTAGGATTACAGGTGTGAGCCACCACATTGGGTCAGTTATCTTAATTATTAAGAAAGGGCCCAGTTGGTTGGGTTCACAGGAAGACTGAAGGTCCAGCAATGTGCACCAAAGGCCCCAGCATGGCCATCAGAAGGGGACTCCACAGTTTAACTGACATAAGTTATGGAGTATCAGTTGGCTTTGATAATAGTCAGTGCAGTAGGTTAAATAGTGTCCTAATTAGGTAAATTTACATAGCCTGGACCCTCAGGATATGACCTTATTTGGAAATAGGGTCTTTGCAGATGTAATTAATTAAATATCTTGAGATGAAATCATTTTGCATTTAGAGTACCCCTAAATCAAATGACTGGTGTCCTTGGAAGAAGAGGAGAAAGCACAGAGAAATGAGGGGAGGGTCACATGAAGACAGAGGCTGAGAGTGGAGGTAAGCTGTCCTAAGCCAAGAAACATGCGTACTAAAGTTTAATAAGAAGGAAGGAGCCCGTCCTAGAGCCTTTGAGGGAGTATAGCCCTGCTGACACCTTGACTTTGGACTTCTAAATTCCAGAACTGTGAAAAAATTAAACTTTTGTTTATTTAAGCCATCTAGTTTGTGGTAATTTGTTCTGACAGTCTAATACAATCATTATCTGGTTTTTGACCTGAACATTTTAGCTGTGTCTTGCATTTGCTATAAAGTTTGATGCGTGATCCTCTGAACAGCAAATGTTAATGTCCTGAATGAACTCCTGCTACCTGACGAGGGATTTGAGGAAGAAGGGAACAACCTTCCATCGCAACCACGCAAACACTGCCTGGGAGATTAAGACCAGATATCCTAGTGTGTCCTTAACTACTTGCCGTGTTCTGACCAACCCAATCTTTCTAGGGTCAGTTTAGTCAGATTAGGATTCACCCTACACCTCCTCCAGGAAGCACTCCTTAATCCATCCTATATTAGTAAGGATGCATTTGGTTGGAAGTTCAAAAATAACCAACTGACTGACTTAAACAATGAAGGAACTTACTGTTTGGTGTGCCTGAAAAGCCAAGAATAAGAATGGTGTTAGGTAAGGAATATTCTGGTGATTCAGAGATTATTTTGCCTCTTCATTCACTTATTGCAGTTAGCCTCAGGGGAGGGCTGACTCACCTTAGGGTAACAAAACAGCTTTCAGCAACTCCTGGCGCTTCTTCCTTCCTGTCCAACCCAAAGACTCACCCCATCCTCTTTCCTCCCAGCATTCTCAGCTGAGGACTTAATCTTCACTCTGATTGGTTCAGCTTGGGGTGAACCTGAGCCAATCACCATGCCCAGAGGCATAATGTGCCCTGACTGGCCAATCTGGGTCATGTGTTCAACATCTGGTCCTGGGAGGGCGAATCTACTTCCCCAGAACCACGAGACTCCCCAGACAGGTGGAAGCAGGGGCTTTTAGAAAGAGAGCAGGAGGAATAAATGGATGCTGAGAGATAACCATCAAATGCCCATTGCACTCACTGTCTCTTCTATATGCTTAAATCACATGTCAGCACTTCTATTAAGGCACTGGCTTGTATTGTTATGTATGTATTTTATTCACGTACCTTCCTCTGAAAACTGCCAGTTACTTGAGTCCAGAAACTGCGTCTTTAGGTCCCAAGTTAACCTTTCTCATTGTTGGTGCTCAATAAAGTTTTGTTGAAGTGAATTATATTTAAAAAAAAAAAGTTGTTTTCAGACTTTCAAATTCCCAAAGGATCCTGTTACTTTGTTTTCCGCATGTTGGTTAATCCCTTTTCCAGTAAGCAAGGCTAATCACAGGCGGCAGAAAGGCTCTCACGTGCTGTAACCTGATACATTTAGAACATTTTAGTCATTTAAAAACGAAGTCAAATGTCCCCTGCATTTTTCATGCTTGAATGTGTGCATAGTTATAAATAGAAAGGGAAAAACACTAGGCCACGTGGACTCAGTTGTCAGGGGACTTAGATTCGGACCCCCAAATATAGCCAGCTGACAATTTGCCTCAGGCATGTTTTTTCCACACAGCTCATTTCATACATTCATACATTCTGAGCAACCATCCTGAATATTTGTCCAACAGTGTATTTTTTCTACTTTGTCTTTTGGCCAAATATGTGGCTTTTTCTTTAAAAAGAGATGAGACTCTCAGGCACAGATAAATATATACCCCGGCGCTTGGCTATAATATGATTCTGTATAGGCAATTCTGTCTCATGTCCGTGGGAGTGCTTTAACTTTGGAAGCCTCCGGAAGGCCTCTGTCTCACATGTTTTCTCCCATAGCTTGAGCCAATGGCAGGAACCCTGAGGAGAATTTCAGGGAGTGGAAAACAGACAAAGTTTTCTGTTAAATAGACAAAAAGGGAAGCTCAGGGAGGGGTTTCTCAACAGAGTGGAGCTCTGGAAAGCCTTCACTTTGGATCTGACTGGTGACCACCACATTGTTACCATCAGTCCCGGAAGTTTCCCAGCCGGGATTATCACACTGTTGTTCTGCCTATGTTTCTCCCCCTTCCTCTCCTCATCTCCAGACCCCACCCAGGTTCCAGTCCAGCCTCACTGCCGGATTTGACACGTCTGTTTATAGATACAGGCATTTTCCAGTGGCTGGCTGGTCCATGTCTGAAATGTCAGCTGGATCTCAGAGTTTGAGATCAGAACAGACTTTCCCATGGGTACCATGTAATTAGGGATTGTGTTAGCTTCTACGCGGGAACAGACCTCATTGGCTTCTTAGCCCTTGACCCTTGGCTCTTGTAATGTAATTAATGAGGGTTTAGATTCCCAGGCTATACCACAGAAACCTATGCAATCCAGATGTGCTAATGATGTCCTGGGTGAGGGTTTGGGTTAGCTTCTACGTGGGAACAGACCTGATTGGTTTCTTCGTTTAGCCCTTGACCCTTGGCTCTTGTAATGTAATTAATGAGGGTTTAGATTCCTAGGCTAGACCACAGAAACCTATGTGATCCAGATGTGCTAATGATGTCCTGGATGAGGGTTTGGGTTTCTACGAGGGAACAGACCTGACTGGCTTTTCCATTTAGCCCTTGACCCTCAGCTCTTTCTACAAGGGAACAGACCTGACTGGCTTCTCCATTTAGCCCTTGACCCTCAGCTCTTTCTACAAGGGAACAGACCTGACTGTCTTCTCCACTTAGCCCTTGACCTTCAGCTCTTCCCTCTTCTTGCTGCCTCAGACACAAACGGGATGGATGCCTGGAGATGAGTCACCATTTGAGCACCTGGGGAGCAAAAGCCATTGAGTAACTACGACCACTAGATCTCTTGAAGAAGTAAAAAGAAAAGAGAAACCTGTTTGGACAATCCACTACAGGCAGCTTTCTGCCTGATGCGGCAGAGCGTAGCTCTAAATTGATTCGGGATAGCTGTTTCCATAGGTCATTGACCCTGATTTTAAACAGCTGGGGTCTGAGATCTCCTGATCTCACAGAGGTCACTGATTAGCTCTGCTACTCCTAACTTCCTCCCTTGTTGAGGCCTGGTTGGGAGGTTGGGCTGGGAAGAAGGAACCATGGAAACACCTGATAGGTTAATTAAGCGTCTGGAAGGAAGGGCAGGAGAAGTTCTCAAGGGACATGCTTGTGTTTTGAAATAGGCACAGAAACTAAAACTGCTTCAGAAGAGAGGCTGTCCTCTCTCTCAGCTCTGGGGCAATCCTAGCTCACCTGGCCATGCATGCTTTGCTAGCAGTTTTCTTTTGCCAGGAATTTGGAGCATTCAGAGTCCACACCAGCCCTCACTGAGCCAGGCCCCATCTACCTGCTACTCAGGTGGGAGGTACCCTGACTTTTGGTGGCTTCCGCCAGGACCACAGGCTGGTTCTCATGGGTAGCAAACAGAGCCCACAGGCTTAAAGAGCAGGCCCGGATCTGTTCTGAGAGGCCGCAGCACAGTCTAGAGCCCACTGTGACATTTGTCAACGTGGTGGCAGCAGTTCTGAGAATTGTGTGCCTTATTTTGATCACACAGTTTCATCTTTCAGCAGCATAGGATTTTGCAACAAAAGACAGGGGCTTTGTTTGCTATGGACCAAAGATGCTACAGTGGTGGAGAAAGGCGAGAGAGACAAGAAGAGATCTATGGTCAGGAACAATCTTATTACTATTGCTACTTTCAATAATTCTAATAATAGAGTCACTATCATAACTTTTTTCTAGAGCATTGTCACCTATATTGATTCACTTAATTCCCATGCTATCCCTCTGAGGTAGGACAGCTGGGACATTATGTGTTCATTTAAATGCTTTTAAAGAAACTGAGGCTCAGAAAGCATCACTGACTCCATAGGATCACATAGAAAATCAGATGTGAACTCAAATTAAAAGTAACACAGTGTTACTCTCCAAAGAGGAGGTTCACCAGCATATAAAGAAGGAACTATTTACTGAAGTGTGCACAGGGTTAAGGGATGGTAAAGCCTCTGAGGCCGTCAAGGAGCAGAGAGGGAGTCGTTTCTGAACCCCAGGAGCTGCGGGAAATTCAGCCATTGGCAAACCCAAGGAATGAACACCGCATCCTCTTTCCTCCCAGCCCCTCCCATTTCCTGCTGGTGCCTCCCATTGACCAAACCCAAGCAGAAGACAGAGAGCAAACAGGCCACTGCACAGTCTGTGAGGTCAGCTTCCCACTGCTGAGAGCCAGTGGAAGAGAATGCAGAGCAGATCCAAGGGGAAAATGGAAAATACACAGCTATAGCTGCTGTGAACTGATTGTATGGCAGAAAGTACACTAGGGGACCTATGTGGTGGTTTCATGCCATTCTTGCCACAGTCCTGTGTAGTAGATATGAAACCTCAGATTGCCAATTACAAGAAAGGGAGCTTTATTTCGCTATCATTTAATTTGATTTTCACGAGGAGCTTCCACTCTGATGGGTAGCAGAAATTTTATGTCAGTCAGTTCATAGATTCTTCAATCAATTCTGGATTTTCCAAGGGGCTTCATGGGTGTCCACATGGCTTCCAGAGTGCCCAGCAACAGTTGCTTCTAGTCACATTTCCTCATTGGCATTTTCTCAAGGCATCCTCGTTCCCCTCTGGTTCTTGTCATCAGGTTGAATTCATGAGTGCCTGGCCTACCTGCAAGATCTCCCTAGCTCCTATGCTCTAGGGGGCTCAGGACACACTGAGTCCCTGAGCATAACATAGTGGTGTTAGTGGTGGTGGTGCTGCCTCGGTCCAGCTGGCCGTGCATCCCCCATGTGCATTTGCGGGGAAAGTCTATGATACTTGCCACATTGGGGTTCTGCTCTGGAGGCAAGGCTGAAGTCCTTGGGGTCGAATTCCCAAGTGGGTCTGGAGTTTCTGTTAAGCCCATTCCCCTAGGGGTTTGACCGGGGATCCTTCCCGCAGGTCACGTGGCGGTATCCTGCTAACCTTTACATCTGCCTTCTCTCCCCAGCCACTGACTCCAGCTATGGAATCTTTAAGCGATCATTGGGGTATTAGAAATGATTCTGAATAATTAGATATGTTTCTATTTTCAAATCTATAGCTTATGCATAAACTTCATTCTCTAAGCCTTTCAAGGATTGAAGCTCAAAAGCCTAGATTTTTGTAACCCAAAGCATTTTCTTAAAAAAAAAAAAAAGTTTTCGTTATCTCTGCCATGAAATAATTAGAAACTCAAAAATCAACAGCTCCCATTCTAGTTGTCTGCCTTCTTCCGTGGCATCCCTTCTGGGGGGCGGTAGTAAGCCTCAACGGTCCTCTGAAAAAGAAGGACCTCGAATTATAGAAACTCCGTACTCAGAAAGAAAAGAATAACAATTGTTAATACAGAAATGGAATCACCACGAAGCTAATGAAGCTTAAATTTCAGGGCCCCTCACTTGCAAGGGTCCTGTCTGAGGGCTTAGCAGGGACTCAAGCAATGGATTCACTAGCCACAATCAGTTCCGAACACTGTCTGCTTCCACTCAGACTTCCTTTCAACAGACTTCTTGTGTTGGGTTGTGCAGTAGTGACTGTGGATGTTTTGGGGCCTTGGCCGAGGGGAAGTTGAGCTGGATGTACAAGTAAAATCCCAGCAGGGCAGGAGCAGAGCATTCTCTTTGCTTTGGGGGGCCATCCCCCATCCCTCTCTGGCTGTACTCCTCCCCTACAGGAGTCTTTGGGGCCAAAGGGACATCTCTCCCTGAGTCTCCACCTGCACATTCTGCTCCTTCTCTATTTCCTTCCCCAGGGTTCAGATTTGTACTTCAGTATGAAGCCCCGCCCTGTCCACTTCTGCTTCCTCATCCTGTCACTTTAACAAGTGTTACCTCTTACTCAGCCTCGAGTTCTCCCAACTCTGATGCCATTTCTGTCACCCAGAGGACTTGAATTGACACCATCCATATCAGGCAGTAAGAGAATGTGTGGGGTCTTGAAGAGTCAGCAATAAAGGACCCGTCTCAGGTGGTCCGTGGGGTAATCAGGAGTCCTAGAATAAGGCAGCAACCCAACTGCTGCACTTTTCCATGATGTTGACTTGGGAGCCTGCTCTGACAGTGGGGAGACCCAAGAAGTAGATGTTCCTGATGAATTTTTATTCCCGAGACAGCTCTGAACCCTCAAAGCTGGCCAGGATGAGTGGGCCCTTTCTCCCATTAAGAGTGGGCCCTTTCGGCTCGGCGCCTGTGGCTCAACGGGCTAAGGCGCCAGCCACGTACACCTGAGCTGGCGGGTTCGATTCCAGCCTGGGCCCACCAAACAACAATGATGGCTGCAACCAAAATATGGCTGGGCGTTGTGGCGGGCACCTGTGGTCCCAGCTACTTGGGAGACAGAGGCAAGAGACTCGCTTGAGCCCAGGAATTAGAGGTTGCTGTGAGCTGTGATGCCACAGCACTCTATCCAGAGTGACAGCTTGAGGCTCTGTCTCAAAAAAAAAAAAAAAAAAAGAGTGGGCCCTTTCTTCCCCCCACCTTCAAAAGGCCTCTCCCTACCAGGGGCCCTGGCAGGCTCTGCCCCAAGCTCTTTTCCTGGCTGTCAAGCCAGTGACCAGGATAAATGGCAACATGACCCAGATGAGGCCATACTGGGTTTGATGAGGGAGGACAGAGAAGACCCTGTAAAGGTGCTGAGAATTAGCTGCTGTACCTGGGATCCCAGGAGGGGGCGAGGCTGTGAGGACACTTGGGAAAATGGTGGGAATTAAGACCAGAGGAGACAGATTATGGTCTTGGGGACACGCTCTTGGGATTGAGGATTTAACAGCTGGTGAGGTCCTGGGGGATGATGTAACTCACTGCTACCACAGACTCCTGGAAGCCTGGAGAAAGGCAGGGCCCCAGCTGAGCAAAGTTGAAATGGCTGGACGGCACGGCAGATGGCAAAGGAAGTGGTTAAAGGCCAAGAGTAGTGGGCATCATCCTGGAGTGGCCACCGAGGTGAGGCCAGAGCCCCTCGAGAGGACACCCCATTCACCAAGGCCATCAGGCACGTGATACTCAGTAGGGTTGCCAGACTGAGCAAATAAAAGTATAGGACAGTAAGTTAAAATTGAATTTCAGGTAGACAACAAATACTTTTTGTTTGGGGGGGGGGGTTTGGAGACAGAATTT
This sequence comes from Arctocebus calabarensis, assembly GCA_963573935.1. Classification (NCBI taxonomy): domain Eukaryota; kingdom Metazoa; phylum Chordata; class Mammalia; order Primates; family Lorisidae; genus Arctocebus; species Arctocebus calabarensis. The sequence continues at coordinate 19,274 of CAUYON010161998.1, read as the reverse complement.
CACTATGTCCCCCTCAGTAGACTGCCGTAGCGTCACAGCTCACAGCAACCTCAAACTCTTGGGCTTAAGCAATTCTTTCGCCTCAGCCTCCCAAGTAGCTGGGACTACAGGTGTGCACCACAACGTCCGGCTATTTTTTGTTGCAGTTGTCATTGTTTAGCAGGCCAGGGCCAGGCTCGAACCTGCCAGCCTCTGTATATGTGGCCGGCACCCTGTCAACAACAAATACCTTTTTTAGGATAAGTGCGTCCCAAGTACTGCTTGCAATAGGGTGGCAACCCAATTGCTGTAATTTTCCCTGGGAGAAAATTACAACACCACAGAATGCCCCAGCCACAGGAGAGTCCAGGCAGTCCCATGATTCAGGCTTTTAAAGAGTAACGGGAAAGGTGGGCAGTGGGGTGGCACATAAAATATGCAGTGCACAAGGGACGGTTCCTGAGGACAAGCATGTCGCATGCAGTATGTGGCACATACAGAACTTACACTTCATGTTTAGGACATACTCATACTTAAAAATTATTCCTTGTTTATTTGAATAAAGAGGCATCCTGTTTCATCTGGCATGCCTAAGCGAGAGGGTGGCATTACTGTGGGGGCTCTACAGGCCAGAGCTGATGGTGGGAGAGGCTGTCCCTGGGCTTGCATATTGACAGCACTGGGAATGATGGCACCGTGAAGCAGCAGAGGCCAGTCGGCAGCACTTGGCCACCACAGGCCAGCAGCCCGCGATTGCTGGCAATAGCTATCAGGGCTGGAGGAGCAAAAAATGGCAAAAGGAGGGGGGAGGGTAATAGAACACAGCACCCCCAGAGGTGGGTAGCCCCTAAGTATACTGCTGTACGTGTATGAACGTGGGTGTGTATTAACTAGACTGGAGTCAGTTTTCATATCTTAAAAACCATTGACTGAGAGGTGGCTGGATACTTGCAAGAAAGAATCCTGTAAATATAACAGTTTATAATGTAATGATTTCTGATAAGCAAGGAGACGTGTGGCCATTTACTAGAGTGACCTTTCACCAGGGAAAGGGAAATGCTTAGATATTTTGAGGATATTTGAAGAACTGAATTGACATTGACAAGCAGAGACCTGAAACACCCTCCTAGAAGGAGGGGCACACAAGGAACTGTAATAAATGGAGTCTTGGCTAACGCCAGCTTCTAGTGGGTCTGCTAGGTCCATGGGTCCATCCTGTGGTCATTTTCCCAGTCCCGGAGTACATAACTGGCAGTGAAGAAACTCCCACATTGGGTTTTGGCCTGTGGGATAGAAGCTGCCATGGCAGGGGAGGCTTAGAGGAAACCTCCTATTCGGTTCCCGCTCTGAACCTCGGTGAAACACAAACAATATCGCATCCCAGGGGAACTCAAGGATGCACAGCTGGCAGTCCCTGCCACATCTCCTCTTCACTGAACAGCGTGGCCCCTGCAAGGACCAGAGGATCTGGGGGCAGAACTTAAGACTTACAAACTCAACTCCTAACAACCCTGGTTACTGTGGCCATGGTGCGTCTCTGCCGCAGCAGACTGTGATGGCCTCAGGTACATGACACGTAGCCATGGATTTAATGAGTACATTCTTTTTTATCCCAATCAGAAGTATTTTGTGTTCACATGGAGTGGACGACAACTCACATTCACAGTGTTGCCCCGGGGCTGTTGGACTCACGCCTTTGCTCTCTGTCATAATTTAGTTGGAAGAGACCTGGATTGTTTGGGCACCCCCTAGAACATCAAATGGATTCATTAAATTGAGCTATTTTCCTAATTTGGCAGGATGAGAAAGATACAGCTCGCCCGCAGAGGACATGGTAAAGCACATGCCCGGCAGAGGGCGGGTGCTGAACACCGTGAAACTACGGAGATGGGCCTACCAATAGCCTTATGCTTTTAGAGGTGCAGGGATGGAGGCAAGCCAGGGCATCTCTCCAAAGTAAAAGCCAAATTGCCACATTTTGCATCCTCTATTGCAAAGAAGGAAGCAGGATGCCTGACACGCCCCTTGAGGTTCTAGAGGTCACACATCCCACACCCAGGAATGCTACTCCAGCCCAGGCAGGAGGCACAGGCGACTGCCAGCTTTGAGCACAGTGGGGTCCTGAGGCAGGGTCAGGCTGCAGGGAGGGCAGCCTTGCGGTGTGGGCTGTGTAATCTAGCAGGTTCTGTGATGTTGAGGTGTCAGTGGTGGAACCAGACGCAGCACCCGTGACAAGCCCCACGGGAGAATCACAACACAGCTTCGCAGGGTCCTGGAGCAAAGTGGTACCATCTACAGCAGAGAATGCATGCTTGCTGAGAAACCGCCCCCGGTGTGTTACTGAGGAATGGAAGAGCTGCCTAGGGGATACCAAGTGAAGATGCATCTAGAAACACCCATCCTGATGTGGGTTCTCATCCAGCGATGGTGATGGGAATGGTACGTCTGAGGTGGAATCTGAGGGTGAGGGGCACAAGGAAGGTGTGTGGGCAGGTGTCTTGGACCCCATGCCCTCCTCCCTCACTCAGCTCACCCCCACCACCTTCCAGTGGTCTCATACTACCAATCTAGGGGGGAGGAACGGCCCTCGTCCTTAAGCAGGTGCAATCTAAAACTGAGGGTGCTGCCTTACAGCAACGCCCAGGAACGGACACTAAAGACAGGGGCCAGAGGAACCCTCTCAAAGGCAGCAATTCAAACAGTGTCCCCCTCGCACACTTTACCTTGGAACAAAACTTTGCCAAAGATGAGAAAAGTCTGAACTCACGGTAGTAACAAATGACCTGGAGGGCTGGTTAGGGGCCAGCCTAGAAGACCCAATGATCAGAGACAAGGAGGTCTGGGGAACAAGCATATCCCCAGGTGAATGGAAACCGGCATACAGAATGAAGATCTTGGCCTTGTATGTCAATAACCAGAAAGCATTCATTGTGAAAGGGACACTAAATATCCAAGCAGGCAAAATGACTCAGCCTCTGGATGTCAGTAGCGCAAGAGGTAGAGGCCACATATGCCCCAACAATGTGGGCTGCCGCTTACCACGACCTATCTGGCTACTGTGGGCCTGGATATCATGAGAATGTGTCACTCAGACTTCTCTTCAAGAAAGAACTTTCTGGTCAGCAGGAAGGAGTGGAGTTGGCTGGCCTCCTCCAGCTGAAGTCCCTTTGGGATTCACTACAGCATGTCCCAGGCAGCCCGGCCAGTGACGGAGGTCCTAGGAGCCATCCCAGCCAAGGCAGAACTCTTGGGATCAGAGTCTGTCCTCCTGAAAAAGGAGGAACTGCCTATTTGGTGGACCACAACTTCACAAGATCTACAGGACAGTGCCGGGCCCTCTGCACCACTTCTGCTCCTCCCTTGTGCCTTGACAAGTTTCAGATCGACGTTGTGGTCTGAAGACTTTCTCAGCCATCTCATTTTGTCCCCCTTTTTATCTTTCACAAATGCTACTCCCCAGAAACCGCTTGCATCCCTAACCGGGGATCTGCTCATCTAAAGAGCTGGATTGATACACAGGACCTGGGATTCCTTGCCAGGGTCTTCAAGGAGCTCTGCCCACGTCTTCCCGAAGGCCAACCCCGTACTCTGGTGTGCAGACCCCAGGCGGGAGGGGTGCCAGATGTGGCTGATTGCGTGGGAGTGGCAGATCTTAGCCCCAGAGACTAGGATGTCCACACACATGTGCAAGAACCCTCACGGTGCAAATGCACTGCCCCCTCCCAGGAGGAGACAGGCAGTGAGCCAGAGGCGTGGCCAGTCTTCCCTTCATGACACATTCCCACGCGGAATTCTGAGGCTTCTGAAAATTCTAAATTTGAATCTGACCTTTCAAATTGTCAAGGTAGGAGGATGGGACACAATTTACTTAGCAGTTTGTTAGGATGATTAATAACCTTCAAACACTTATTGAAAACACATGGAACATAGACCTCCACCTGTCATGTTGTCTTGGGTTGGTAAGATCGAGGCTAGAATTTCACCCTTTTTGGGCAAGTGGAATATATTGACGTGTTCCAAAATCACTCCTGGTGAAGGAATGGCTTCTAGAAATCCTCCTGATGTCTGCTGCACCCACTCACCAGGCATCACGACAGAAAGGAGAGTTCTGAGAGTCGCACTGTGAAATGAATTTGTTCTGGCTGCAAAAGTGGGAGGGGTTGTGAGGAAGCAAGTCAGAATAAGTCTATGGAAAGTCCTTCCAATCATGAAGATGTAATTAAAATTGCAAGCAGAGAATTTGTTTTACATTGACATCTAGTTGAAACTATCAATAATAAAAAAACAAATTTGACCATGCTAAGGAAAAAAACCTGAATTAATGTTATAATATCTTTGTAGAAAACACAATCACAAAATCATTATCATAGGAAGAGGGTGTCAAAATGTATGCAGCCAAAAATATGTAGGAAAAAAGTAGTATAGAATCTATAGAATCGTATAAGGCAGCTAATTAATAAAATATAGCATGTTATTTTCTGGATTTTGTGATGTTTGTAATATTGGTTCAGTTTTTCTTTTTAATTGTGATTTGTTGTGACTTTTCTTCTAAGTTAATATTCCCTTTTGTATTAAATGTATTTGTAAATTTGTATTCTTCTTTCTTAAAAAAGGGCTCTCCAGATTGAATTAGTGTCAGGCCCTGCAAAACACAGCTGGACTCCTGAGTGAATGTCGTTATTACTAGCTCGAGTATTACTTCATCACATCTGTAAGGTGGACAGGATTGCCTCTGTTTCACAGAAAAGAGAAATAGAGGCCCGGAGATGAAGTTGCTTACTCATCCTGACTCTGACTGCTTTTCCCACTGGATTCTGGACTCTTCAGGCTTCTTGGCTCTCTGCCTGTTTCTTTATCCTTCTGCTGCTTCTGCCGCCCAGGCCCCAGTAGAGAAGGCCAGAGGGAGCCTAAATTGGAAGAAGAGGCCTCTCCAAGTAAGCCTCTGCTGAGAGGGCCCCATATCGTCCTGAGGTCTGAGAGGCGGGGTGGGGGCGAGAGTGGCCGCGCAGAACCCAGGAATCAAGTAGCCCAAACAAACAGCTTTTGCAGGAGGACAAGGCAGAGGCTTTTGGGGGCTCTGGCTCCCAGTCCAGGACCCGGGGCCCTCAGTTAACTGCTGCTGTGGTTTAAACTTGATGTCACCAGCAAGGGAGGGCAGGAGGGAAGGATGTCATGTCTGTGCTTCTCATTTCCTGGAACAGTCCAGCCCTGCCCGACACGCCTTTGCTATGGAGAGCCAGGGCCTAGACCAGGTTTATCGAGGCCTCTAAGGCCCCTGATTTGTCACTCATCTTTGGCCATGAGCTGTCGACATTCCTTTACTAATTAGGGTTGTTAAGAACCATAAAAGCATCACCTCTTAGATCAGAAAGAACCCCAGTCTCGCTCAATCTAGGGATACTTAGGTCTACCCTGATGAAATAGAGTTAGTGACTTTTTCCCAAAGCTTAATGTATAAAAGTCAAATACTTTCATTTTGGCAGAACTTATATCTTTATTTTTTAGGTTTTTTTGTGAAATGATGGTGATAGGGACAACATTTGCTAGCATTTACTGAGTGTTGCCATGTGCTAAGCATTGTACTGAAAGCTTTGCAGTGGTTCTCATTTAATCACTGTGAGAACCTTAAGAGGTAGATACTATTATTAATGTTGTTGTTGTTGTTGTTACAGATATAGTCTCATTTTATTGCCCTCTGTAGAGTGCTATGAAGCCACAGCTCACAGCAACCTCCAACTCTTGGGCTTAGGTGATTCTCTTGCCTCAGCCTCCGAGGTGGCAGGGACTACACAGGCACCCACCACAATGCCCGGCTATTTTTTGTTGCAGTTTGGCCGGGGCCAGGTTCGAACCCACCACCTTCGGTATATGGGGCCAGCGCCCTACCCACTGCTGCCCGGTAGATACTATTATTAACCCATCCAACCCATCTTACTTTCAAAAAAATTATGACTTAGGTAGATGAAGTGGGCGCTTGTTACACAGCAGCCCATCATGGAGTCAGGACCTGAGCTAGCTAGTGTGATTTCACTACGCACACTCTGCCTTCACGTCATCCTGCCTCTGTAGATTAAATGCATTTTTCAAATCTTGATGTCCTTATCTCCCCAAATAAGAATGTGGCAACCCTGGGTTGAGCCTTGTCTTCTGTAAAGAACTTTTGCGCTGGCCTAGAAGACTAGAGGCCTGAGAGGCCTGGTGTAGCCCAGAAGGGTCAATGGACAATTTTCTTGGGGAGACAGACTTCAGTCATTCAGTGTCATCCCACAAGTTGGAAGCAAAATTAGACAAAGAGAAGACCCGGCCTAGCAGATTTCAGCAGCTGTGAGACTCGAAATTTTGGGGATTTCCTTTTGGTTTGGACAATGGCCTGACTAAAGGAAAGGCAGCCTCTAGAAAAAAATCCAGAGAACAATTCTTCCAGGCTACGCGTCCCCGGGGACATCCTGGCTTTGGACAATGCACTCCTGTGCAGCTCCAGGAATGCCGAGGCATTCCTCAACAGAGTGGGACTTTCCAGCCTGGATGCCGACTGAAGAGGTGCCTCTCCGGGGACACAGGAGCGTCTGGAGGCACACTCACCTCTCTCTTGCTGCACCTCCTCCCACTCTTCTTTCCAATTGGCAGTCTCCATGGTGAAGGTGAGAGGAAGAGAGAGTTTAGATGGTTTCCATGGCAACAGTGAAGGCGAGATTGTTCCCTTGGTGACAGTGGGAAGGTAGAGGCAGCTGGGAGCAGAGAATCTGTCCCCCGCCCCCACCTCCCACCCTGTGCCCTGCACAGGTCACACCCACGCCCCACCTGGCGTGGCAGCAATCATGAAGTCTTCTAGGGGATGGACACTATCCAGGCCACAGAGGCAGTGCTCCATTTGGGCTCTGGGTGCAGGTAGACTTTATCTGGGGCACATGATGTCCCCTTTTGCTCTCAGTTGCCTCATCTAGAAAATGGGGCTAAAAACAGACTCAACCTAGTCCAGTTGTGAGGAAACTAAAAGCCAAGTGCCTAGCTTGTGGTAAGTGTCAGTAAATGTTAACTGTTATCCTGACAAGAAAACTGTTGCTAGTACATGGCAAGAACCATTCTCACTGCCATGCAGAGAACTGTATTGGATTGTATTGCCTGGCAAAGTGGACTTCATAAGGCCATTTTATGGATGTGGGAGCCCGAGGCCTGGGACAGCACATGAGTCTGCCTGAGTCCCACCATCACCAAGCACTGGTACTGGGGCTACAAGCCAGGCATCTGGACTCCAAGTATAGTGCTCTTTCCTCCCCACACCCAAGCCCCCTCACTCTGTAGACAGGGGCCACTGTGCCTCCATCAGAGACCCTGAAAGCAGAGCATGCAGCCTCTATGCCTCCCCCACATCACTCATGGTCTGTGCCATAAATGGCACCGTTTATGCACACAAGCACCCAGGGGATTCTCTTTCATTTATTTATTTATTTATTTATTTTTGAGACAGAGTCTTCCGCAGAGTCTTACGCTTAGTCACCTTGGGTAGAGTGCAGTGGTGTCACAGCTCGCAGCAACCTCAAACTCTTGGGCTTAAGCGATTCTCTTGCCTCAAGCCTCCCAAGTAGCTGGGACTACAAGTGTCTGTCACAACACCCAGCTATTTTTTTGGTTGTAGTCAGCATTGTTGTTTGGCAGGCCTGGGCTGGATGCAAACCTATCACCTTTGGTGCGTTCAGCTGGTGTCCTAGTCGCTGAGCTACAGGCGTCAAGCCCACCCAAGGGATTCTCAAAGCAACTAATAAGCACAAGAAGGGAAAAGTGAGGTAACTTAGTGAAATGAAATTAATTACTGGGAATCAGCCCGAGCTGGTGACAGAAAGCTTCACTGCTTCTACGGAATGGTTGGGGCCTCAGCGCCTCTCATGGCACTCCTGAATCAAACAATTTATGAATTATTAAAATTTCATTTATGTGGGACAGCGCCTGTGGCTCAAAGGAGTAGGGCGCTGGCCCCATATGCCAGAGGTGGTGGGTTCAAACCCAACCCCTGCCAAAAACTGCCAAGCAAAGAAAAATTCGCTCATGTGATCTAGTCATTATTTAGAACAGTGATTTTTAACTGTGGGCCATGGCACATGGTGTGCTGTGAGCGGATCTTCAGTATGCTGCGAAAATTTGTAAAGATCATCAATTAAATTATTTTCAAAAGAAAGTGCAGTAAGTGTGTTCTTTTTTATTTTATTTCTTTTTACTCTTTTTTATTTTGATCAACATAATTTACGTGTGCCATGGAAATTTAACTATACATTTGGGTTTTCCATGAGATAAAAAAGTTGGTAAAAAACAGTGACTTAGAAGGTGGATACGTCATTCTGGGAAGTCTACCAGCTTTAGAACAAGCCAGATTCGAATCAAGCCTTAATCTCCTTCAGCACCATTTTTCTGATCTATACAATAGGCATATAATACTATCTCCTGACAGATTCATTGTGGGGGGGGGGCCCCGAGATGCTATATATAAAACACCTGGTACATTAGAAGACCTTCAACCCTTGGTAGCCTTTCTTATTAAACACAGGTGGGCTCATCACAGTTCTCATTAGTCCCTGGTTGGGCTGGATGCTCCATGGTGGACTGTATCTCACAGGGGTCTGCAAGAAGGTGGGCCCAGGAAGATCTTACCGATGCCAGCGTAGGCTGTCGATGGCCTCCCGTGCACTGCGGGAAACAGTGGGGCTTAATGCCTTCACCTGCAGCTGAGCCACCAACACCGCCCAGGTGGGACAGCAAGGAAGCTGCCCTGCCGAAATCTCCGGGACTGACTGGGAGTTCCGATCTCAGGCTATTGATCACATTCACAGGCTTGGGTCCTTGGCAGCAGGTTTCGGGTCGCAGGCCCAAAGTTAGTATCTGGCTGGGCACAGTGGCTCATGCCTGTAATCCCAGCACTCTGGGAGGCTGAGGAGCGAGGATCTCTTGAGCTCAAGAGTTCCAGAGTAGCCTAAGTAAGAACAAGACCCCATTTGTACTAAAAATAGAGAAACTAGCCAAGCATTTTGGCAGGTAACTGTAGTCTTAGGTACTTAGGAGGTTATAAGGCAGGAGGATCGCTTGAGCCCAGCTGTTTGAGGTTGCTGTGAGCTAGACTGACACCATGTCGTTCTAGCCAGGGCAACGGAGTGAGACTCTCTCTCTCAAAAAAAATGGGGGGGGGCAGCACCTGTGGCTCAGTGAGTAGGGTGCCAACCCCATATACCGAGGGTGACGGATTTGAACCCGGCCCTGGCCAAACTGCAAACAAAAAATAGACAGGCGTTGTGGCGGGTGCCTGTAGTCCCAGCTACTCAGGAGGCTGAGGCAAGAGAATCACCTAAGCCCAAGAGCTGGAGGTTGCTGTGAGCTGTGCTGCCACCCCACTCTACCAAAGTGGTACTCTATCTCTAAAAAAAAAAAAAAGAAGAAGAAGGCTGGATTACTCAAATCCCACCAATGAACTTATATTTCCTAGGAATTTGGGATGGAGTCCAAGAGAGGGTTTAGTTAGTATCCTAATTAAGATGTTTATATATAAAGCCTGGAATGGTGAATTGGCCAACTGCCAGCATATGGCACCTGGTCTGGGGAAAGACACATATGTGTGTGCACACATGCACATATACATGCTTGAAAACACACACACACTAATACACAGATGCAGAATTCAGGGTCGGATATTCCAGATCATGAGTCTGATCCTTCTCTGGGTCCTGACAGCATTTCAAAACACCTTACAATAAATTCTCCCTTTTGGATTTTTTTATTATTGTTGTTAAACTAGGCCAAATTTATTTCTATTATCTGCAACCAAGAGCAGGGAGGCAGACCATGAAGGACAGGGCGAGGGCTGTGACACCTTGAAGGAATTCAGTTCACTGAGGTTCAAATGCTCAAGCTTCGACTTCGAGAATAATCAAGTGACTCCTATGTGCTGAACAAGGGGATTATCTTAACCTTTTCTCACCTCCGATCCTCTAAGCTGAAGGACTTCTGCTAAGACAGGCTGACACCACACCATTTCGGGGGAGCCTTAGCAACTGCATTTATATAATTAATGTCTGTCATTGATACCTGGTAAGTTCACCGCCCTCTGGGTGCAGAAGAGACTTGGAAGGCAGAAGATGAAACCCAGGGCATGCTACCACGGTTAGGTTCCTGGACTAAATCAGTCCCTGTGGAAGCAGCCAGCAATGCCCCCTCCATGCTGGAAGCCATCTGCTGATAGTCTCTACAATTAACCAGAAGGTCCGAAGGTTTGGGGATTGCCCAGAAAAGCAGCCATTTAGCCCCTCTTCCCCTCCCCCACTGGGATTCAGAAGTGTAAAAGAGCCAAGATGGTGGCCCACTAAGGAGGCAGCGCCAAACCGAAGGTCATAGGCTCAGAGAGGAGGAGGCTCAGAGGTGCAAGGCCACCATTCCCATGTCTGAAGGACTGTCCGAGGAAGGAGATGCTGGTGGAGGTGGTTTATAGGCCCAGTGCTTCTTTAGCAGAGCTCCCCCAGGAGAGGAAGGAAGCAGGACTGGACAGAAGGAGAAGGTGAGGCCAGTGACAGGCCACACCTTCTCGGTTGCTGACCACAGGACGCACAGAGGCTGGACTGACCATCACAATCTTCTCTCTTTGGACCCAGATGACCAAGCCTTTACACCTTCCCCATTGGATGTGGGCTGTCCCAAAAGGGCGTGACCTTGGAACAACCAGCTCTCTGCAGCTGAGGCAGACCCTAAAGGCGCTGACAGCTGAGGTGGTCTGGACACAGCATTCCCACCGCTAGGGAAGCAAGTCCTTCAGGTAAGAAGTTTGGGGGGCACACCATCGTGTTCACCAAAGGTACCCCCAAACACCTGCAGAAGGTAAAACAAAGACGAGCCAGGGAAGCTACGGGAAGCAAATTCTAGTGCAGGTAGGGTTCAGCTGCTCATTATCTTGTTAACATAATGAATTGGGAGGCCATTAAACCAAGGCAGCCCTGCCACCTTGGCTTCCTACATAAGCAAATGTAAACTCAGCTCAGTGGGAATGGTAAAATGAAACATAAGCTCTTCTATAATCAGAAAATACCAACTAATCTATAACTAGAGACTTGTCACTTTAAACAGTCTATTCTCTTTGCCATGCTTCTGCATACATCTTATAGAAGTTTTCCCCTCTCACCTTCTTGGTAAAGCCCTGAACAGTTTGCAGTCTTGTCTGCCCAATTCACAAATTGCTAAACGCTCGAATAAAATGTTAATGTGCTCATGTTTATCTTTTAATGCTCCAAAGCCATATCTGTGCCAGCCCTTCGCCAACACTTGATAGATGCAGTTCCTGTCCAGAGTAGATAGTTTAGCAGTTCAAACACAGTAGCAGTATTTTCTCACCACTCTATCCCAGGCATATAGCTGGTAGACATGTAGGAAGTCAGAGTTTAACTGGACTAAGAAACAAAATTTTAACAAATAAAACTGTAACCAAAACTGACTGGGCAACATTGAAAAAAAAAGAAAAGAATGCTTGCTGATTTAAGAATCAGAAAACTTGAATTTGAATCCAGGCTCTGCTGGCTGTGTGACCTTGATAAAGTCTCTAAGACTCTCTGAGCCAAATCTAAAAATGGCGATCATAATACTGGGTGGATGTGATACTAATAAGTTAACACATATGGGTGGCACCGTCCACGACAAAGAACAAGGATACAGAGAATGTTAGCTGTCTGGCTTTCTTCCTCTGATAACCACTCAGCCACTGTGGATATTGTAAAAGTTATTGTTCCAACCAGAAGGGCCATAAACCATCTTTTTTATGGCCTAATGAAGTCCAGATGCCAACTAGGGAACCACAGAACCAACATTCAGTCCTAAAACCTTTGGAACACACCAGCTGCTCAGTGTCTGATGGTTTCCATTGCCCTTGGTCTAGTGATAGGGAAAATTCAAATATATTATTTTGGGCTATTGTTCAAATCTGGCCAAGATCCATCTGGACTCAGTCATTCTGAGCAACCCTGGCCAGACAGCACCGTTGTAAAATCAGGATGTTACTACTACAAGCAACCCAGCACACACACACAAGCACTCGCTCATACACACACGTGACCTCTCAGTCGTATGACAGCCTCATAGATAACCATCTGCAAAATGGGCAGAGGCTCAGATTAAATAAAGAAAAACTCATCTTGAGGATGAGATAGAGCCATTTGTGGTTCAGATAATTAGGAGAATCGAAGTCATCTTTACCACCCAAGTTTGCAGAAAGTGGGAGGCAAGCCGAGTATTTTTATTCCTGGTGACCTAAAAATGCTGTTATAAACAGAACAGTTAAAAGATCGTCAGTAACAGCCTTATTTCACAGCTGAGGAAACTAAAGCCCAGGATGCACAGGTCCCCTGAGCAGGTGGAGGACTCCACCCAGATCTTTGGAGGCCCTGCCATTGCTCTGTGCTTTCTCGTAATTGTGAGGCCAAGAGGGCAGGGTGTGTCTGGCAATGCTCCTGAGCAGTGCCAGTCCTGACTCCACATCCTGTGCTATTATTGGCTCTGCAAGCAGTGAAGAGAGATGGGAATGGAGGCTCCACAGTGGAAAAGCAGAATGGAGGCTACGTTCGTTCCCCAGGCTGCAACGACCTAGCTGCAGTACCCTGGACTGGAGGGCTGAAGGCTTATTTGACCAGAGGCTCATTTCCTTGCAGTGCTGGAGGCTAGAGGTCTGTAGGCAAGGTGTCTGCGGGCTGTGAGGGAGGGATCTGCTCCAGGCCTCTCTCCTTGGCTTGTAGATGGCATCTCATCTTCACAGGGTGTCCTGTCCATGTATATTGGTGTCCAAATTTTTCCTTTTCTCAGGACAGCAGGCATATTGGATTCGGGGCCACCAGACTCCAGGATGACGTAATCTTGACTAATGACATCTACAACAGTCCTGTTTCCAAATAAGGCCACATTCCGAGGTGCTGGGGATGAGTTCAGCGTAGGAACTTGAGACCTGGTAGGGGCTGGGGGACGATCTGGAACAGAGGCCTTCTCCTCTGTGAATTGCTACAGAGAGACAGGCAGAGCCCAGACATTGCCCATGTGTATTTGGCAACTTGACACATGATGTTTGGATTAATGAGAAAAGGATGAGACACTAGTCAATAAGCAACCCCAATAGCCCAGCATTGCACTCCTAGGCAGATATACTCAGCTACAGTTAGTAAATGGAGCAGAGCTTAGTATGAGAATATTTGTTGCAGCATTGTTTATAACACACAGAAATCTATCCATAAGAGAATGCTTATGCAGGAGGTTGTTATGGGCCAAAATGTGTCCCCCCAAATTCATGTGCTGAAGTCCTAACCCAAGTACCTCAGAATGTGACTGTATTAGGAGATAGGCCCCCTATAGAGGTAATTAAAGTGAGGACATTAGGGTGGGCCCTAAAGCAATGTGATTGGTGTCTTTATAAGAAGAGATGAGGACATAGACACATACAGGGGACAGCCATGAAAAGACACAGGGATAAGGTGGCACCTGCAATCCCAGGTGACGGCCCTCGGAAGAAACTGACCTTGCCAGCACCTCGATCTCAGAGTTGCACCTCCAGGACTATGAAAAAATAAACATTATTTTATTTTTAAAACACTAAGCTAAAAGATAAATTAGATTAAAAACTCAACTGCCATGAATTGAGAAAATATATATATATGTAACAGTATATATAATTTTTCATTGTGAAGTATAATACAGAAAAGGGGACAAAATAAATGTTTAGCTTAGTCAATATCCATCACCCAGAACAATAAATAGACATTGCCAGACCCTAGATGTCTCTTGCCAAGCACTACTTCCTCTTCCTCTACAGAAGTAAACATTTATCCAGACTCTATCATTCATTTCTTCTTAGTTTTGCCCACTTTTTTTAATAAATAGAATCTGAAGTGTGCATGATTTTGCAGCTGATTTCGTTTTGCATTATGCTTGTGAGAACCCATACACTGTTGCATTGGCCGTAGTTCCTTTGTTTTCCTCGTTGCGTAGTATTCCATCGTATGAATACATCATCATTATTTTTATCTACTCTACTGGTTTTTTTTTTTTTTTTGAGACAGAGCCTCAGCTGTCACCCTGGATAGAGTGCTGTGGCATCCCAGCTCACAGCAACCTCCAATTCCTGGGCTCAAGTGAGTCTCCTGCCTCCGCCTCCCAAATAGCTGGGACTACAGGTGCCCACCACAACGCCCGGCCATTTTTTGGTTGCAGCTGTCATTGTTGTTTGGCGGGCCCGGGCTGGATTCGAACCCTCCAGCTTAGGTGTACGTGGCTGGCGCCTTAGCTTATTGAGCCATAGGCGCCGAGCCATTATCTACTCTACTGTTGATGGAATTTCGAGTTGCTTCTAGTTTGTGAATTATGCCTCTATGAATATTGTGCATATGTTTCTCGGTGAGCAGGCATTTCTGGTGGATATTTATTAGGGGTGAAATTGCTGGTTGAACAGTATGTCTTCAGTATCAGTAGAGAAAACCAAACTGTTTTTCAGAATGACTTTGCCTATTCATACTTCCACCACAAGTGTAAGACAATTCTTATTGCTCTGCATCTTATCAGCAATTGGTAGTATCACATTTTAAAATTTTAGTCATTGTGGTGAATGTGGTTTTAATTTGCATGTCCCTAATAATTAATGAGGTTAAGCATCTTTTCATATGTTTAGTGACCAATTTCATATCCTATGGTGAAGGATCTGTTCTGAACCATGTTTCTAATGGTTTGTCTGTCTTTTTCTTATTGATTTGTGACAGTTCTTTATATATTCTGGTATATTAGGTTCCTATTCCTACTCAAATAAATTACCACAAACTTAGTAGCTTAAAACAATGCACATTTATCCCCTTCTTACTGTCTGGAGGTAAGAAGTCAAAAATCAGTCTCGCTGGATTAAAATAAACGTGTTGGCAGGGCTTCTTCCTTCTGAAGTCTTTTTTAGTTTCTAGAAGTCACCCAAATTCTTCTGCTTGTGATCTCTTTCCCACTTCACTCTAACTTTGCTTCAGGCATCGTATCTCTGGCTACTTCTCTGCCTCTCTTTTGTAAGAATCCTTGAAATCACACATAGGGGCTGCTCGAATAATCTAGAATAGTTTCCCAATCTCAAGATTCTAAACTTAATCACATCTGCAAAGAGCTTTTTTCCATGTGAGGTAAAATTTTCATAGGTTCTGGGTATTCAGATGTGGACATCATTGGGTTTCATTATTCTGATTAGCACATCTCTGGTCAATAAAACAAACAAAAAACAAAAATAAGATTTCAAATATCAAGATACTGTGTTTTGTTTTTCAGATTGAGATTCTTTTTCTTTTGAGACAGAGCCTCAAGCTGTCACCCTGGGTAGAGTGCCATGGCATCACAGCTCACAGCAACCTCCAACTCCTGGGCTCAAGAGAGTCTCCTGCCTCTGCCTCCCAAGTAGCTGGGACTACAGGCACCCGCTACAATGCCCAGCCATTTTTAAGTTGCAGCCACCATTGTTGTTTGGCGGACCCGGGCTGGCTGCGAACCCACCAGCTCAGGTGTACGTGGCTAGTGCCTTAGCCCATGAGCCACAGGGCCGAGCCCAGATTGAAATTCTCAAAAATTATAATATCTAGTGCTGGTCATAACAGTGCATTACATACACAAAATTGATATAATCTCCTTAGAGGGCATTTGACAGTACGTAGGAAAGGCCTTTAAAAGGCTTATTCCTTTTGACTCATTAATTCTACTTCTGGAACTCTGAGATGGTCTCAGATTGGGAAAGTATGCAGCCATTAAAAGCCATACATTTGAAAGGTATTTAATGGCTTGATACATATTGTCAGATACTTCATAAGTACCATTTACCTAAGTGTGTCTCTCAGACCATTAGTCCTATCTAATGTCTGCAGGAAAATGTTCCATAGTTAAATATAATTGGAGAATATTGCATCCTTTATCCTTATTTTGGAAATGTATGATAGTGTTAGAACAGTAAAGGCTCTAACAAGCCCTGGAAAAAGAAAGAATAACAGGAAAACCTAGCATTTCCCAAATTTATTTGACTATAGTTTCTTTTCTTCATGGAATACTTATTAAAATCCTTCACTACTACAATGTACATAACACACTTAAAGAAAAACTTGTTAAATAAAATAGATTGATATGGGAAAAAAGCACAATGACTTTAGGGCCACATTCAGATATACTACATGTAGGTACAAATCTATGACATACAGATAAGGAAAGGTAGCAAGATCTGATTAAGGTTATCTTTCCAAATTGTTGTGACTGACATTCTCTTGTTTTTGTGTTTTTCTGCATTTCAAAATTTTCTGCAAAGAACTCTAATAGTATTTTTGTAATCACGAAACATTATGCATATAAACACATGTATATACTACATATGTGTGTGTGTATATGGACAAGCTCACTAGCCATCCACAGACTATTAATGGAAATACCAACTTTTTGGAGTAAAGCCACTCGGAGGGCCCTGATGAAATTCTGCGATCTAGACAAAGCCATGTTTTCATGAGGTTCTTCTGGTACTTGTCCTACGAGCACATGCTCATCAAAGGCAGGAATGCCTTTCTTGAGTTACGATGTTCCCGGCGGCCTCTGCCTTTTTAGAAATGCCCTACAAGCATCATCTGTTTGCACAGTGTCTGTGGGTCTTTTGCAATACATTTTTGGGAGCCATGGTCCATTCCATTATCCTCTGTCTCTTTTACAGGGACACTTGGAGGAAGTTTTGGCAGGAGCTTCATTCCAGGAAAATGCCGGGCCCTCACAAATCAATTTGTATGCATTCTTTTGTCAGAAAAAGAAAACTATGTAACTCAATATGTTCCTCACTTTGTTGTGATGCCAGGAAATCTAGTCTCAAATTCATGATCCCTGTATAGTAATCAGCTTTTAGGATTTGCTAGGCTCCAAAATGTCAGAGCTGGTGGACCCCTTACATAATACATGGTCCCGTGTGAACCCCTGGGGGAATCGCGTCCCCGACCCTCTCTGGGCTTTCTCAGATGACTAGCTGCTTCCTTCATGCGGGTCTCTCACGATTTATGCCTCAGTGGCTCCCTCGGCATCACTGAGCCTGCAAAGCTCCTCTAAATCCTGCCGGAAGCAGTGTCACCACATATCCGAGCTGAACATAGCAGGAGCATAGTGAGGGGTCTGTGGCTGCCCCTCGGCAAGGGGAGCAACTTTCTGGAAGCTTCTGGTCGATGTCAGGCCTCCCTCCCCCCAGCCCGTGGGGTTTTGAACTCACAGTGTACACAGATCTGTCAGGGTTACTCATGTCCTGGAGATCTGTGTACTGAGGGCAGGGACTGTGGCCTCCCCAGGCTGTCAGGATATACCCTGTAATGCTTATCAAACAAAGGCAGGAGAGAGAGAGTGACCCAGGGAGCCTAGAAGGGGAAGTAGGCACAGAGCAGGGTGTGGGCCGGAGCCCTGCCTCTCTGCACTTTCTACTCAGATGCAGGCGGCTGCAGGCGAGAGGGAGCAGCATGAATAACGATGAATTACCATCTGGTGAAAGTCTGAGCTGAGCCAGCCACCTTTCATATAGGACTCACTTGTCCTCTCCCCAACCTAACAACATCAGAAAGCTACTCAGAGACGTGAAGCAGCGCAGGGGCTCAGGCTGACTCCGAGATGTGCCCTTGTCCACTTCTAAAGAGAAGGGGTCAGGCAGGCCCTGCCCTGCCCAGTCCTCACCGGCCCACCTGAGACTCTCCTCAGAGGACTGCGGGGAAAGTTCCCAGGAGCAGTGGTGGCCCTGCGGGGGGAAAGGGACCCTTTATCATCGCAGGCCACAGTCCCACACAGCTGTGGCTCTTTCACACACTGGGAGGCTTGAAGAAAGGCAGGTGGCTTTATTTTGTGAACAGGAGATAAAGATGTCACAGAGAGCACGGGGAGTATCGGAAAGAGAATTTTGAGCTCTCCTACTCGACCCAGAAACTCCCCACGGTTCCTATCTTTGATGGGTTCTGTCTGCTTAATGAGCAACATGCTAATGAAAGCGAGGGGCGTGGGAGCATTTCAGGACATGACACATCACACACCCCACCCCTGAGATGCCGCCCGAGCCTGAGTAAGCCCTTTCTGCGTAGCTTCCAGCACTGAGCACGGTTAAATGGGTCATAAGTGTTTGTGACCTGGCAGCAAAGGGCGAGAAGGGACAGGTTTCCTGGGGAGTCGAACGCTGGGCTCCTCCTGATCAGAAAGTAAGTTTGACTTCACCAGGCTACACTCTCAACACCTTCCCAAAGCTTCTCATTTCCTTAGATGTTCTAGTAATTCTAAGTGTGGGCAACAATTGTGCATTCTGTGAATGTTTCTAAGCATCATCCAGGGGGAGCAGCAAGGAGGAGGGTGGGGACAGAAGCCAGCTTAGGAGGTCAGAGGAAGTTGCTGGACCAGGTGAGCCTGAAAGGTTGGGAATTCCCCAACCTGACCTTCCAGCTAGCAAGGCCAAGGGGCTCCATGACTAGGCTTCCATTTTTCTAAAGGCTATTCTTTTTCTTTAATTTTTAAAAATAAATGTCTCACAACATCCAGCCTGTTGCACTTGGCATGGTAAAGAAATGGAAGATTTACCTGCTTCTCCCCTAATGATCTGGTTGCCTGAAGTTGCATGTAGGTTGAGGGCAAGGCAGGCCAGATGCAGGGGCTGCTTCGGACCCTGTCCCCTGCCTGAATAACTCAGTTCTGACCCAGTGCACCATTGGAGCTTCATGACAGCACAGGGAAGAGAAACCATGAGATACAGAAGAAAGGCAAAGCCTTCTGTAGAGAAGCCATAGGCCTCTGAGATAAAAGATGAAATCCAATTTTACTGAGGTTTATCATTTCTTTTTTTTATTTGTTTTTATTAAAGTATAATTGTGTACACTGGTGCAATCATGGGGCACAATGTGCTGACTTTATATACATTCTGAAATATTTTCATTGAACTATTTAACATAGCCTTCATGGCCTTTTAATCACCATATGAAAACATTTATATTCTACATTTAGTAATTTTCATCTGTACCCTTCTAAGATGCACCGTAGGTGTGGTCCCACCAATCACCCTCCTCCCTCCCCTCCCCTCCTTTGCCCCTTTCCCCATTTCTTGTGCTATAACTGGTTTTTAGCCTTCACATGAAAGTTATAGATTAGCTTCATAGTAGGGCTGAATACATTGGATACTTTTTCTTCCATTCTTGAGATACTTTGCTAAGAAGAATGTGTTCCAGCTCCATCCATGTAAACACAAAAGAGGTAAAGTCTCCATCTTTCTTTAAGGCTGCATAGTATTCCATGGT